>MU006110.1:1653-73538 GCA_010093705.1 Patellaria atrata CBS 101060
CGAAAAGTACTATAATATGGCTGATTCTAATCCGGTATATTATGCTGCTCAGTTTCTACAGCCCGGGCTTAAATGGTCATGGTTCAGCGATAAGATGGATGGTCATATTGAAAAGAAACACTGGCTTAGGGGGAACCCGAGAATAGCTGGAGATACGGGCATTCAGGGCAAAGTTCGACAGCTATATACTGACGAATATAAGGGTCGCTACAGCCAAATCGAGGTCCCTTCCCAATCCACCCACCCCCGTAGGCACGGCGACGACTTTGGTGGCCTACAAGCCCATCAGGCTGTTCGCAATCGATCATCACAAGCCATCGACTTCTTCGACGAATACTCAGCCCACGATACACGCGAAATCGAAGCTCTGATATACTGGAACGAACGCTACAACAGCCAACCGGATCTAGCCCGGATGGGGTTAGATATGGCTGCCCTTCCGTGTATGTCAGACGAGTGCGAGCGAGTATTTAGTTCAGCAAAACACCTCATCTCCGATGCCCGAAATCGCCTTCAAGCAGATATAATTGAAGCATCTGAGTGCCTACGGAGCTGGTTTGGGCCACCCATAAGCGACGAGGCTAATCAGAGCAAAAAGAACGGTAGCAATACAATAGATAACACGGAAGATATGGTTAAAGAGGCATCTATTGACGAACAAGGCGACGGCAGTGAAGCCGAAACGGATATCAACTACACCTTAGAGGAGCCGTAGTAGTAGCAATATATTGTATTCGACCATCTATAACACCACAGTCCTTTAAAATACTACCTATACAAGCCCCATCCATGCCTTAGACTCTACCGGAACGGATTCGCCATACAAAATATCATGGATTTGATGGACTGGACTGGATCTGGATTAGACCAGAGGTCAAAACGTGGACCGGATCTGGATCAGAGGTCGATCCAGTCCAAATCCAATCCACGGCCATCACTGCCGTCCGGCAGATTCAACTTGAGTGCTAATTCAGACTCTACTGTCTATTTAACTAAATATGTATAGGTTCGTCTCTTTAAAGATATCAACACTGACGAATTAACGTTGAATAAAGTTGATAGGAAAAGTATCGGCTCCGAATACTCGGCCTAGGCCGGTCCCTGGCCCGAGTCTCTATTGGAATTCAGTGTCCGACCGTGCGGAATGTTGGAAGTTGAAGCTGTATATTTTAAAATTTACTATCGTATGATACGTACTTTTTGATTTAACATGTACAGTGTAGGACCTCTCTACCGAAGGTAGACGGCTATACAGAAGCCATTAGACAATAGTGAATAAATATAATGTTTCTGAAACGTTTTCAGAGCCACCTGTTGGAGCCTTAGGGACACCCGGTGACCTTGACAAACATGCGGTTTGAACGGAAGAGAGATATAGATTGTTCTGATGTGAATGATGCGGTAGTCTGCATAATTGACGGGAGGATATTGATAGTTGTGAAACGATAAGAACATTTGCATGCAATAGATATACGGTAACCCTACCCGAAGGCGATAAGTCTCCGTCCTTGAATGACATCTCCTACGTGCTCCTGGACCCTCTCAAACCTCATAAAGGCACACGACTCACTCTCCAGATGGTTAAATAAGCCAGCCAACGTCACGAACTGCTTTCCACAGCGATTCATGGCGTTGGGACAACGGTATGCTTTCTCCTTGTGAAAATCCGAATCCAGATGGGAAGTCAAACCCTTCGCAGTAGTAAATCCATTGTGACAGATGTAACACTCCCAGTATGAACCGTTGTTGGCTAGGTCATTAACCGAATAGGAAACACGCTCTTCGTTCGGCCCTTCGAGGAGCTTGGTGGTGATAAGACGATTGGGGTCTCGTTCACGGATCTTGTGCAAGATGGTTTCGCGGTTCAGCATTGGAGCTCGTGAACATGAGCCAGTTTCAAGATGACGACTTAGTCCGCTCGCGGTGGTGAAGTTGACTTTACAGAACGGACAGGGGATGTTACTGCCACGGTGGACCTCGGAGTTCAAGTGCTACACACTGATTATCAGCATTTAACGTTCTAGAGAGTTGAACAATTGAGATTTTACCATCCGAAGATTGTTCTCGTTCGGGAAATTCCTCTCGCAGGCCCTACAATAGTTTCGGTAGTGACCTAGGGCGCTCATATGTTGCTCGGCAGCTTGCTGACTATGAAACATCTTCTCGCATGTCTTGCATTCGAATTTGGGAGCCCAGTGTCCACGAGAATTCATATGCTGGTTCGCAGCATGCTGTGATCGAAACTTTCTAAAACAGCTCTCGCACTCAAAGAGGGGTGCCCAGTGATCTACCGCATTCATGTGTTGATTACATGCTGCTTGGGTTCGGAAAGTCCGAGTGCAAGTTTCACATTCAGGCCAGTGGTCTTGCGTGTCCATATGCGATTTACAGTCATCCCAAAACGTGAAGGTCGCAGTACAGGTCTCGCATTCAAACATGTTGACAATGGACAGCAAGAAAGGAAAGGGAAGATGCCAGGATCGTTGCAGTAGCTTAGTGATAAGTCACTTTAAACCCTAACCTTAGGGCAAGTGTGATCGACGTTGTATTGTTACGAAGATTTGATTTTAGTCGTCGACTTTTGTGTATGGAAGTCGTTGGGACTTAAAGAGGACTGCCATATTTGTGAGTAAAGAGTAAGGGTAAGAGCTACTAAGGTAATTACTACTTCCTGTTACAGTCAGAGATCACCTGTAGAGCGGATGTTACAAGGGGAGTCTATACTTATCGAGCCGGAACAAGTCGAATTTAGAAACGCGCAACGCTTCTCACTAATGTGATCCTCCTTTCAGGGTAGGTTTCGCTAATGATAGGAAAACGTGAACGTGTTACTGACGGGAGTCTAAACATCTCAAGACGGAATCAGACAAGTCTAGAAACGCGCAAGGTTTCTCACTGGTGAGAGACCTCCTTCGAAAAGGGTAGGTTTCTGCTTCGTGATAGAATGTGTAAAGGTTTGCACTTCAAGTTAACGATATAATTTGCTGACTCCTTAACTCTCTCCTCTGGAGGGCTTCACAATAGAGACAAGATATACTGTACGAACACAGTGTGACAAAAGGGGGCTAAGTCGAAGACCGTAACATCCGATTTTTAAGATATGTTGGTAAGTACGAGGAATCTAAATACATGTGCACAAGGAGCGTCCTTAAGTATCCCTTCTTCCCAGTTCCATGTTTGCTGTCAGACGTAAGGGTGCTGAAAATGATCAAGATAATCGCTCGATTGTTTAATGACTGTTCTAAAGAGCGTTTTAATACATGAGAACATGCAAGTAACAGCGTTTATGCCTACTAGGTAACAGAGAACATGCAGGCAACAACGTTGATACCTACTAGGCAGCTGTGTTAAAGGAATGATGCTAACTAGCGTAAGGCAGTAGGAGATATACTTGATTATCCTTTCCACCAAGATTTTCAGTCTAACAGGGGACCCATACTTCAACAATATAACAGCTAGATAGAACCTCTCTTTTGAGAATCAAGCGACATACTCCATGCATCTGCAGATACAGTTTATCTCACAGCTACTTATTGTTATGGCCACAAATTGTAAGGACATGCAGTTAACGAGTGAGGGGAAGAAAGAAGGACCACTCGGGGAAACTACGGGTAGCTTGAGCAACCGAAATCACGTGACTTGGACGTTTGGACGTTTCGGGCGTTTAGTCGTAGGAAACGACCAGACGACCAAAACGACCAGTATGAAATGGGCTATGAGGAAAGGAATACTAAGGACGCTCCTTCGCGCATGTATTTAGATCCTTCGTAGTTATTCTTACCATCAATCTTACCTATAGATTCGATGTTACAGTTTTGAACTTGACTTCACTTGAGGAAACCCACACTTAACGCCCCGATGTAACCTTTGACAACCTCAATCGTCTCATTCGGTGAGTACAGGAAGAGATAGCCATTTTTAAGGCAAATGGAACAGTTGCATGTTGTGACCTTTTGGTCCCCGAGCGCAGGACTCAGCTTAACCCTGAATTGGAGGGCTCCGCAGTTGCAGTTGGCATCATATATTCCAGTTGTCTGAGTCATTGGAGAGGTACTGGTTGATGGGTCTGGAATGTTGTCGATAAGTAGAAGACATACTGGGTAAGGGATATCGAAACAAAACAAAAGGTGAAAGGGGGCTTTCGCTTGCGGGATTGCTGAACTAAGCAATTGAAGACTGGACTGCAGTTCGGCATAAAGAAAGACTTTGGAAGTTTATGGCTATTCGGTTGCTTTTGTACTCAACTTTCACATTCTAGGCTTGTAGATACCAGCTTCTCTATTTGCCCGGCTATCACCGTAGTACGACGGAGCTTTCATGTCTCTTCTCAGGCTGTAAGTCGCAAGTCGAAACACTTCAGATCGCATCTAGCCACCACGCAGACTCCCATAGTAGAGGATTTTGATCATTCGGCGGTGAGTTATATTCATCATCCATACAGATTGTTGAAAAATTTGAACCCCTGTGAGGTTGGCAAGCCACACAGCTGATATCGCGTAGCCAACGCGACCTCGTGAGAACCAATAGCCGTGTGCGGGAACACCAGTAGGAGGATTTCAGAAGGAACTAGACGATTTTCATTAAGCACGGTAGAGTACGGTCAATTCAAGACTATCAAACTTTAATACGAGAAATGCGGGAAATGCGCGAGGGGCTCAAGTGAAACTCCGTAGTACTTGTATAATCATTGCACATCCTGTTATTCCCTTATCATATCAAAAAAAGAGTCAAAATTATGCTGAGTTTTGCTTTTAAGTATTAAGATGGTGGATTTATGTTCCTAGCTTCTATACCAGTTGCAACATCAGGCATCACGAAGGGATATTAGGTGTGGCCGCATAGGCAGAAGCTAATAAGTACTTTACAAAAGTCATAACGGGTCATGAACAAAACCTGATCAGTCCGGGATCACCCATATCCACCTATACCGCCGTCTCTTGTGAGTAGACCTGAACCTTTCCCTTTTAACTCCATAAATAATAGCCCTAGTATGTAGCGGAAGAAAAAGCGGAGCATACTCTCCTCATTCCATCTTGGAATAGGAGGGGCTCCAAGATCATATTGACGGGAGATGTGCCTGATGCATCGTCCATGCTATTACTCCTCATTGGTACCTTGGAGGTGTGCCCCTCAACACTCCTTGCCCCACGTTTCCCGTGGTTGCCCCATTCTGCCTCGAGCCGGCCTCAAGTTCACGTCTCATTACGTCCAAGGTAGCAGGAAAATATGGTTCAATCCCGAAGCCTCTCAAATAGGCAGCTGTCTTTTCAATCCTCTTCACTTCCCTTTGGACTGCCCATTCCTCATTTTCTGCAAATCGTCCCCTGACGACGTCAACCATTGCACCATCTAATTTGGTGTAGAATGATCTTCTCGCTTCAAGGTCCTCTTGATCACCCGAGTCTAAGCCGCCGTGGCTATTCAAATTACCCCCGAGTTTGAGGATAAGGTCAAATGCGTAGCGAGACCCGGTTGGTAGAGCAGCCAGTCGAGCGATATCGGGGAGGAATTTCGACATCGCTGAGGCAAAGTGGGAAGCTGAGATACTATCATTGAGATCATCCTGGAGGCGATGCAGATCAAAGTTTACAATTGTGATCTTACGATCAAGCTGTGCGTTAAGGGTTTCCGCCGCATGTGTGGGAGATGGTAGACTATCCATAGTTTTGGCGATTGAAGGGGGTACATCTGTAAATGGGTGTCAATGAGATATTGTCGACTGAGCGAGGATGTAAAGGGAAGCTTACCAGGTCGCAGACCCCTCTTATCGATCCATGAGTGCACTTCGGCTCTTTGTTGTTCCAATTGTTCCACCCAGGATTGTAGATCAGCCACTTGGTTCTCCAATTGCTCGATACGATCGGTGTAAGGTCGTACGGCTTCGTTGAACGCTCTCGCCAGTAGATCCGGCATAGGTTCTGTCTTTCCTGCGTTCATCTGCGTGGGATCGCTCATAGGTAGAGCATTATGACTCATCCCATTCGCGTAAGTCGTGCCATTTGTACCACGACCTACATACGGTTCTTGAGCTGCGGCGCCACGGGGATACATCTCGGGGTTGTTGGAGTCGGAGCTTGAAAGTAGAGGCCCGGAAGGACTGTTGAGTATATTGGTATTGTGCTGTGAGACAGGTTCGTGTTGACCTTCTGAGTGAGGGCGCTCGGGTCCGCTGTCGTGTTTGGAATCCCGCTTGGAATTGGGCGAGTCGTACTCGTCGACGTAGGAGTTCGTGCGGGATCTAGAAAGACGCTTGAAGAACATGATAAAAAGAGAAAGGAACTGAGGCTAAAGCACTAGAGGAGCGAAATATATGAAAAGAACTGAGATATAGTTGTGGAAGAAAGTGATTGGTGAAAATAAAAGAAGGTTGGGTAATTGGGGTGGTGAGTGAGACGTGAGTACCTCCAACCGCGGTGGCTGGTATGAAGGGTGTCTGAGGTGGCTAGGTAGTCTTCAAAGTCGCGTTGGCTTGAACAACTACATTCGAATATCAAAATCAAGTAAACTGCTCAAAGTATAAAGCGGGCTCAGTAAAAGATCAACTGGAATAAACTCATTACTGGAAGAATTGAAAAGTGGGTAGCTATTAATAAGAACAGGAGAAAAAAGTGAGGTCGTCGTACTTGAGTTGCACAATCGCGAAGTACGGCAGACGATAACTATGGCAGACGAAAACAACGGCTAACGTCCCGCGCCGCTAAACCCAATAAGCGCTTAGATCCCGGTCTCCAGCCACAACAGTGCAACCAGCCATCTCGATGCCGACATGCTGAGGAACCCCTTGAAGAGACCCCGAAATACCCCCTAATATCAAAACGAATCGCAACAAACCATCCTCTAGATGTGAGCACAAGTAAAACGAGGCGGGTAAGGACTTAGGATAGGTGAATGTACTCGGTATAAGTACGAAGAACAGAGTAGCCAGGACTTCCGTACGTGTTCATATAATTATCTATGCTTACCTCAAGGCTTCCCCCATGCTTTCCCCATCCTAACATGCTTATGCACATTTTGCGGTTTCATATGTCTAACGACGGTGAATCGCGGAGTATAATTTTCAGGAGAGACAAAAAAGGAAACAATATTATATCACTCTAACCTATCCTTGCCATGTCCATTAGCGGCTCTTGCTATAACTCCGTTTGGATCCCCCTTCGCGCTATAGTCACTTTCAAACTCGATGCCGCTAACAAACACCTCGCTGATCGTCTCCAAGGCCGCGACAAAGACACATAATCCACTCGCGATGCAGAAATGACTGATAGTCGTCCCGATATCAAGCCAAGAACCCTCATCTCTCACCATGTAGAAGAAATTCAGCGTCATCACGTCCCCGATTGCCATGACTATCATAAACAAAGCGCTAGGTGCGACGCCGAGTCGCCGATTGAGTATACCCAAGTTTGCGCTAATAACAGCAAACGGAATTAATATTTTGAACATGAGTAGCGCTCCTTGCGAGAATGGATCAAACACCGGGATGAGACGGTAGACAGCATCAAGTGAAAAGGACGATACAGATGCGATATTACCGGTGCTGAAGAAAGCCGATTGAAGAAGAAAGAGGAAGAAAAGTGAGATTCGGGCATCAGCAAGGCTAAGTGCCCTATATTCTCCGTTTCCAGCCTTGTTTAATCGATTGCTCGCCGAGCTCAATGCCGGTTTAAGTAATTCCAACCCCTTGGGAATAGTTATCTGATCAGCTGCGGATGACCTCGGGGAGATATAGGAGTATATCCGATGTTCTAGACGAACCCATGTTACAACAGTGGTAAAGTACGCAAAATAGAATAAGCCCTCGTAGGATATAGTGAGCAAAATAAATATAGGGGAGAATGAGAGAAATATCACTACGAGTCGATGTATGTAGTTATTATTCGGTTGGAGCCCGTGTAGAAATGGTACCGTAAACGATGCAACTGGAAGGATGTCAGTCCGCCGTACGTGCTTAAGGCAAGCTTCCGGACTCACTGAGCACCACCCATCCCACAATCTGTGTTCCAAGAGGCAAGCCCGACTTAGCTTGAATAGACGCAACACTGGACCGTGTAACAAACATCGCGAGGCCCACAAGGCCAACCTTAACCTTGTTAGCTTATGAGCAATTACTATACCATAATTTACTAATTACCTGAACTCCAAGGATCGTACGGGAAAACCCATCAGCCTTTGGTGTCGCTGACGGTTCCTTCGTCGAGGTAGTGTGTACAAGAATACTCTTCTCGAAAAATAGATACATCGTTCCTACGGTAAACATAATTCCGCCCCCCAGCATTCTACTTTTCGTCAGGTCCAATCTGCTATCAAAATCACTTATGGTACTCACATGAGATTTATATCTTCCACCTTATTAGCCGGAAGAAGTGTGAATACGCTCATCAAAGCACAAGAGCAGGCCCAAGTGCCCACCAAGAATCGGTTCTGTTTGATAAAATCCAGCCCATAAAACGCAGGCCAAGTGATGGCGAGAAAGTAACAAACTGTGTATATTTCTCTTCGGAAATAGCTCTGCACCTAAGGAAAGTCTTAGCTTAGTTGGTTGAATAGAGTTGGAGAGGGCGCCTTACAAGAGCTTCAAGGACACCGATAAAGCCCAGTCCTCTAATTACTAAACTTGTAACGTCTTTGGTTGCCATGACATGCCCGAACAGTACTTCCTTCCCTTTGGTCAATGCAGCCCTACTCGCCACCACCTCTTCCCAAAACATTACCGGAAAAATAGCATATGCGTAATATGTCCATGAAGACTTTTGAATGTACAGAAATGCATAGAGTATAACCAGAAGAGATGAGAAGAACAACATACTGGTTACTGACCTGGAAGGCTGTGTTTGCCCATTGAGAACATGTAGATCGATAACGGTGGTAATAGCAAACACTATCCAGCCCAGGTAACCCACTGTAACCAAAGTTCGGAGGAAGAGCCAGTCATAGGTTTGAAGATACCGTAATCCCTGAAGCCCCAGTTGGATGAGTTCATCTGTGTCCTTGATAGCTTTACCATATTTTCCACTATCGATGGATCTCCTGATATCTGTGATTCTACGCTCACTTGAATGACGCTCGTCGCCCAGTCCTGGGAATGGTTTGTAGCGCAGTTCAGTTGACTTCTTTTTCTCTTCCTTAACACGATACATCTCTAGTATGCTTCTCGCATTGACTAACAATGCTTCGGCTTTAGTACGAAGGTCCCCCTCAATATATGCGAGGGGCAATTCTCCGACAGAGTTCACAGGAAATGCAAGCCCAACCAGATAAGCCATCAAGGCGGCTACGTCAGCCTGTGCCACATCATTTCTTTGCACCTTAGAAAGTCCCCAATCCGCTGAAAAGCCGTCTTCATGTCCGGAAGCTACCTTGTTAATGATGGGTTTTGCAACACCGGAGCCCCAAGCTACCAAGGGCGTTCTGGTGTTATCTGGATGTCCATCGCCGTGACTTCCCCAATCGCTCATTCCGTGATCGGCTGTAAAGACAAAGGCAGTTTTACCGTCTCCGTAGAAATCTTCCACTAAAGTTGTAATCTCTTCAACTCCTTGGTCGACGACTTTGATGTTATGTAGATATTCTTTGGAATATGGACGGAATGAATGGCCAGTAGTATCCAGTCCGAGGAGATGGAGGAAAAAGACAATTTTGTCTTCCCGAAGTTGGCCATTTAAAGTGGCATTGGTCTTCGCATTCTCGAATAGTTCTTTGACTTTATCAAAAACCCATATATCTAGGTGTGTGGCGTCCTGAGTGAAATCCTCCGCCTCGGCCCCATAGGTATCCGCATCAACCCTTCCTGGGACCGCACCTTGTTCGAACATGGGAAGAATATCCGGGCTGCCCCAGCTCCAGGTATGCCTGCTCCTATTGAAAACACTGTCAAAATTGACCGGATTGAGTTTCCAGCCAGTCATGACGGCAGAGACATCTTCATATAGACCTGCGATTAGTGCCACATGCCCAGGTCGTGATTCGGTAGGAACGCGGGTGTGAGAAACCCCAAAGGTACCGTGTTCAAGTACCCGAGATCGAAGAAATGGGGCCAGGGGTCGGGGTATAAGAGCATCGGTAGTGTCATTGCTTGAAGGCGATGGGTCAGGAAAGGATTGGAAAGCTTTATCGGCTCTGAGGCCGTCCCCTATAAATCGCACGTCAGTACAGAGCGGCTGTTGAAGCAGAGGGTCTTAATGGTAGTATACCGACAAACAGTACCAATCTTCTAGCAGGGGCTTCCTTCTCATCAACACTGAACTCCCGCATTCCACTAACAATAGGGCTGACGAAGTAGATATCAAAAATCGAGTAACAGTACATCAAATGGAAAACTACTGCGATGGCTAAAAAGCCAAATCGCCCCAGTTGCGCCATGATGCGAAACTAAGATATTGTAATGAGTGGCACGTCGAGCACGACGTAGACTGGGAGATCAAGTTAGCAATTGTGATGGCATTATCATGCGCTGAGAGATTAGAATCGCAGAGTAAACTTTCCTCCTGTACAATAGAGTGCCATCAGTGTATCGCATTCGCCAAGCACACAACTAATACCAAGTAAGTTAGAGCTCTAGTACATTACCTAACCTACCTTACCTATAAAGGTGCTTTATTCATACCTGACGATATAAGGTGAAGAGTTTCAACCTTCCAGGTCCTTTTTAAACCTCATTGACTCGCGGTTCTACATTGGAAAACCTACGAGCCCTCTATTTCCCCTGTACAGGTAATTTACTTACTCCTAGAATTTTCTCTGTCTCTGAATAACTTTGAACTTCTAGTTTGACTTGAGGTTACAATGGCGACCTCCACGACCCGAGGAATATGATCCAAAGACCATCTCATAGATTGCCCAACGGAGCCATAAGTCTTAATATTTGCCCAAAGCCCCCTAGAAATTTTATGATAGCGTCACCAAGTCTGTTTTCCCCTTTCCTCAAGCTTCCTAGTTGTTCATCTCCTTTCATGCAATTCTTTGCTCAAGGGGTGGTTCCAATCAATACCTTTACTTGTACTCTACCGTCAAATCTTATCAACTGCTCTCTCACTAAAATTCGAAATGATTGTTCCGGGAACGTCAGGGGACAACCATTCCGACATTATTATAATTGGTGCTGGACTCTCGGGCATCAATTGCGCATACCGCATTCAGTCCACGTTCCCCGATCTCAGATATAACGTGCTTGAGACTCGTTCCTCTATAGGGGGAACTTGGGATCTTTTCCGCTACCCTGGTATACGCTCCGACTCAGACTTGCATACCTTTGGGTTTCAATGGAACCCTTGGACAGAATCCCGTGCTATCGCAGATGGATCCTCTATTCTCTCTTACATTAAATTGTCTGCAGCCAAGTACGGTATTGATAGGCATATCCGCCTCAATCATAGGGTTACCACAGCCGACTGGTCATCAGACCAGCAGATGTGGCGACTGAGTGTAGTTCACAATGGTGCAACACAGCACTATTACTGCACCTTTCTCATATTCGGAACAGGTTATTACGATTATGACCAACCTCTACCGGCAGTGATTCCTAACCTTTCTTCATTCAACGGGACGGTCATCAACCCTCAATTCTGGCCAACGGACTTTGATCATACCGGCAAGAAAATCGTCATTATCGGCTCCGGTGCCACGGCCGTAACCCTTCTCCCGAATTTAGCCACCAGGGCTGCCCATGTGACAATGTTGCAGCGAAGTCCATCTTACATATTATCTCTTCCTCAGCCACCAAATGGAGATTCTCTTCTCAAACTTCTGTTACCTACACGCATGTACTTGCGTCTTCTTCGTCTGTTAGCGCTGCTCGTTTCATTTTTGTTTTTCCAGTTCTGTATATTGCTTCCCGGCGCGGCCAAGAAGGTTTTGAAAAATCATACCTTAAAACAGTTGCCTCACTCTGTACCTTTTGAACCTCACTTCAAGCCCGAATATAATCCTTGGGAGCAGCGCCTTTGTGTAAGCCGAGATGGCGACTTCTACCGGGCGCTTCGCTCGGGTTCCGCATCCATTTGCACTGGAATTATTGACTCCGTCCACGAAAAAGGAATCAAGTTGACTTCGGATGAAGACATCGCCGCAGACGTTATCATCACCGCTACAGGGCTTGATATCAGTCTATTCGGTAAAGTCACCATCTCTGTCGACAATAACATCGTCGATCCGTCACGCTCACACCTTTGGCACACTACTCTGCTGACCGAGATACCTAACCTCGCGTTCATGATTGGATATACAAACACATCATGGACCCTCGGAGCGGATGCGTCTCAACTCCTGCTCAACCGCATTTTAAGGCACATGATACAGAAAGGGTATGCTGTGGCAACTCCGAAGTTGAGAAAACAGGACAAAGGAATGGCAGATACAAGCGCTTTCGGACTAAGTAGTACTTATTTGCAACGAGCTCAAGAGAGAATCCCCAAAGCGGGCAGCAAGGGCCCTTGGAAAAGGCGCCAAAACTACTTTTCAGATTTGTGGGGCAGTTGGTGGTGGAGTGTAGACGATGGCATAGAATATATGGAGTCGAAGAAAGGTTAGTGAAGCCCCATGTAATCTTGCGACTTCTAGTTCAGAGCGTGGTGTTTTTACTCATCTAGAATAAAAGGCTATCGGATGGACATCCGACGGTGGGTATAACAATATCATTTGGAATTAGAAGAAGCGGAAATATAGAGGTTATGCTTTGAGTTTGTTACATATCTGCGCATCACGCCTTAAATGCATCAAGACTACAGTTTGGATCTCCCACCACCGACGATATATCCGTTCCCTTTATTTAGCCAAGCTACAGCATCCCCTACCATTTCATCTACGATTGCTTTTGCGCTCTTCTTTTCATTCACAACGGCGGCGGCTTTACCCATGAGGAATGGACGTGCATTATCCATCGTATCATCATCGATATCGTCTCCCATGGTCTCGAGATCATGTTCGACAGGTATCTTTCCTTTAGAAGTCAGCTCCTTGATTTCAGCTTGGCGGTTCTCTTCCCAGTTTTCGATATAGGGGTTTCGTCTAACACGTAGGGGGCGGCCCTATTATGAGTTATTGTTAGTATGAGCGCGGCAATTAATACGTATAACGTTGAGTCCTACCGTGAAGATAATCGTACGAACATTATCGTCAAACCCACTGGTTCTTACAGCCTCTTGGTGTGCCTTCGGTGCTCCAGCCTCTTCCGAGAGGATAAACCTCGTCCCTACCCAGACGGCACCGGCACCCAACATCAATGCCGCCGCTAGACTCTGTCCATTGAACAAGCCTCCGGCTGCAATAACTTGAACCTGTGCGCCCGTCATCGGGCTCTTCTTCCCTTCAACCATCTTTACAACGGTGGGGATGAGGACCGTCGTGGGGACGTCTCCTGTATGACCGCCACCTTCGCCTCCCTGCGCACAGATGATATCCACGCCGACGTCAAGACATTTCTGTACATGCTTAGGGTGTCCGATCATATTCATGTAAAGAATACCTGCTTTGTGCAAGCGGTCTACAACAGCCTTCGGGGGCACGCCGACGGCGGAGACGAAGAGTTTGGCCCCAGAGTCGATAATGATCTCGATCAGCTCATTTAGTTTTCCTTTAGTATAGTCGTAACTATGAATGTGTTAGCGGCTGTCATCTAGGCCCTAGAGGAATAGATCTATTTACTTTGTTTTCCGCGCGCTACCTCCGACCTGTGGTAACAACAGATCGACTCCAAACGGCGCATTCTTATCTTTTAAGAAGCCTTTGAGCTCTGCTATTTGTTCTCGAAGCATGTCAGGTGTATAACCTACTCCACCGATGACACCCAACCCGCCTGCATTGGTAACAGCTGCTGCCAGTTTGGGGCCAGCAGCGACGTTCATACCAGCTAGCAGAACAGGATGGTTGATCTTGAGGAGATCGGTTACGGTAGTTCTAAGCTGTTCTATAACAGCAGTGGTCAACTCTTGAGCTATACACGCATGTGACAGGGGAGGCCATACGAGTAGAGGCCATGATGACGGACGTGGGCAAAATATGTACGTGTCTAGGTTATGATTAGAGGGCAGCGAAGCAGTTAGTAGCTAAAGAGACAAAGAGCAGTTTAAAGAAGTTCGATGAATGTAAAGGTAAGATAGACAAGCAGGGAGATAAAATGGTCTACATCAATGATATACCGCGGCTTCTCGTCCTTGAACTTTGTCACGCGTAAATAAACTATGACAGTTTGCTTGTTCCGCCACTTACTATTACAAAACAGAACCTAAGTGGCTACCGGTTGCGCCGAGACAAAGCTTCAAGAAGCCGAGGTACAACTTACAACTACGTCAACCCCAGATATAACAAACACTGCAAACTTCACAAGTAACCCCTTTTGCCCCTGAACAATCTTAGCAAAGGACGTCAGGTGTGATAACAGACTCGACGTTGGAAGTCACAACCCGAGCTTGAGATGGATCCTGGCTGCGCCGGTACTCTCCTGTACTGTACTTTATCAATACAATTACTACCCGCTACTGGTTATCACGAACGATTCGAGAGAGAGAAACGCACTATCTAGTTTCATTCGGTATCAAACAGCCTCATCACTATTTACTGCCTCATATCTCATACCTGCATCGCCTCTCCTTCTTCTTACCTGACGCGGCGGTGGTTCATACAGTCTTGTGTAGTTCACACTTTCACCCCCGATCATGGCGGATCCATTCTCCCGTGCTTTGAAGATCGGAGAAGGATCGCACCAGAAATCCCGACAGTTACCGATAATACCTCTCGTGTACGGGTTACCACGCTGTCTTGCTTGAACAGCGGCAGTATTAGATCCATGAATAGCAGTAGCCATGAATGTGTCAAGACCAAGCAATCTTTTCCAGATCTCCCAGCCATTCGGCTTTTTGTGAACCGCCGTGCCTCCTGCATTCGGACCTGCGCCAGAACCAGTGAGCTGACCGCCCTCTGCAGATGACGAACCGGTAGTTACGAAGGACGTTACCGTGTCTGCGAATCGATGGTCATGGGTATGGCCGCGCATAACTTCGAAGGTTGTGATTGCCCTAGCAATTTGCAGTAGTTGGACTATAAGGAGTATTGTGACCCAGACTAACTGAAGACTTGCCCACAATGCTAAGACGAGAGTAAACGGATCTTTACTAACGGCTGCACACAGTTCGGGTGAGAGAATATTGCAAGTTACGTCTTTAGATGAGGGGTATTGTTCAAGGTCTAGGAGCAGTCAGTTACGCGTAAGGATAACAGAAGGTGGCTTCGCACATGAGAGTACCAGCCTAACGAATAGTAAAATTCCGATTTCCATGGACAGAATGTACAGCAGAAAATGCCTATGGTTATTAACAGCCACACAATTGTTAACCCAAGGGCAATGACTATCAAATCATCAGTACTGCTTGTAACAAAGTCGAATTTCACATACTGGTCTTCCTTTGCAACGCACCGATTGCATCTCTTGCAATGCTTGCTCCTTACTGGTCTCCTTACCATACAATGAGAACAGAAGTTTTGCTCGTCAAATTTCCTTGTTTCAATTAATTCATCGATAACCACTTTCTGTGAAGTGCGGCTTCCCATCTTTGGGACATAACCAGGATCCAGCATCATGGTTTGAACGTAAAAAAAGGTACATAGTGCGTAACAAGTCAGGAAAACCATATTCAATACGGGGTTTGAACCTAGTGTTCCTGTAGTTCATTAGCGGGTACTCGTGGCGTCCTGATTGTGAGCATACCCGGTAGTATATGAGAGAAGTACCTTACACCAACCCAAAACAGAGTACCAGCAAATATTCCAGCAAGAAAGGGCTAGAATAGCCCTGTAAGTTCTTGGAATTCCATAGAGATTATAGCACATACCGTCTTGTGTATCGTTTTCATATCAGACGGAGCCCATCTCAGTGTTAGTTGTGCAACCCATTGCAAACTCCATCCCACAAAAATCGTAATTGGAACGGCCGCATAGATCACCATATGGCTAAGAATATAAACAGTGGATATGATGATTACGAATGGCCAAGCGAAAAAAAACCGGGATAAAAATAGTCTTTTGTCGTTGACCAACGAAGAAAGGGGAAACTCTCTGGGAGTGCCGTCAGAGTTGTATCCTGCATCATGTAACGCTCGATGCCACTGACGAACCGAATTCATTTCCTGTGCACAAACCGCCGGAGTGTTGCCCTCATTATTTTCTGCAAACCTATCGGAACCATATTCGAGCAATTTTTGGATAACGGGCTGTGATCCTCGCACAAGTGCCCAATGCAATGCAGTAAAGCCTTGTTCGTCTCTAGCGTAGACATTCGCCCCCCATCGAAGAAAGAGGTCTACGCATGCAGGAAACCCATTATATGACGCCCACATCAAGCTCGTGTGTCCTTGTGCATCCTGTATATCTACGGGGATGTCTTGGTGTAAAAGTAGAATCAACTGGAAGACGTTCCCGTCAAGTGTGGCCGAATGGAGAAGGTTGAAACCAGAGTCGTCAGTCATGAGGGGATCGGCACCGTGCTGGAGAAGTAGGTTTACAATGTATATATTGCATCGCTTCGCAGCCCAGAGTACGGGAGTGGCCATGGCATCTCCACCCTTTGCGTTAACTGGAGCTCCAGATTGGATTAGGAAATGGGACAACGCGTAATGATTGTTAATAGCTGCCCACTACATTTGAAGAGTCAATATTATAGTTAAGACTCGAGGGGACTATTCTTACATGAAGAGGTGTGATGCCCTGCTCATCCCTATATGATGCATCGAACTTCTTAGAGTTGAATAGCTTCTGTATGGCCGCGATCTCTCCTAATCGCGAAAGCTGCATGATATCCTCTTCGATGGGGAACCTCCGCGACGAAGGAGAAATTTCATCTAGTTCAACAGTTTGAGCGGAAGGTGCAGTAGTTCCATTTGCGGTCTTCGAGGTCGGAGGTGAAGCCGACATGTTCGACCTTAAGATATTCGCTATATGCAATGGTCCAGATGGATTAAGAGGCACTTAATTACGATCATTTCGAAGAAAAAGGTACAACACTTGGAAGAGATCTGCCATCCAACCTTGAAGAAAATACTATCAGTTATCAAGCATTGGTTTAGTTGGAGTAATCTCACCCCGACCTCCTCCGCTGTCACCTCAAGGCGCATCCCGTTTCGGCTGACGTAAGGCACCACGCGCGTCGGGTAAACTACCGAATGCTTATTAAGTTACTCCATATGCCATTAAAAATCATTTTGCCAAAGTTTACGTGGTATAAGTTCAAGCGGCATTATTTCACGTTGATTAGTTCGGTTCATCTGCATGGTTTTGTTCACATAGACAATTGAACTCGCAAGAGCCAGATTTCATACCCCGAGCTTGCCTTTCAGCTTCGTTCTACCAAGACAAATATCTCACAATAGAAGACCAACTCCCATCATTATGCATATCCCATCATCCGTATCCATAATTCAAGTAGACTTCCTTGCAAACTCAACCCGTAAAATTAAATGTCCAAAGCCGTCTGTCAAGTCGATAAGCATGGGTTTGATGAGCAGGTTGATACTACACTTACAGCCATCCATTTTCTCACAAGCTTTGGCAGCGTCTGCCCTATCAGCGAAACTAACAAATGCAAAACCCTTCGCCCGTTGAGTTTCACGATCCTTCGCTAAGAACACTCTTGTGACATGCCCAAATCTTGAGAACATGTCCCGAAGGTCGCCTTCCTCGGCAAATTCGCTGACCTAAAAGATCCCTTCAGCATAATCACTCAAGATGAAATGATATTGGGTCTCACATTTGTAACTCTCAGTGTAGCAAGATCATCCCGTTCATATTTGCCACCCATCCTCTCCCCAGACCCGGCACCGCCCTTTCTCAGATGGGGAGGGACGTAACTCGATCCACCGGCTCCAAGCCCCCCAGCAGGCTCTGCATCGTCCAACCCTAAGTCTGCTGGAGTATCTGCTCCCTCGGGAGCCATGGTATCCTTGAAAGGGCACTTCGTTGTCCAGTGATCACCACTGCAGATACGACACTTGATCTTTGCATCTTTCACGGCTGCCTTTTTCTTCTCATGTTCACTCTTGTCATCCGCCGAGGCCTTCCAGTTCGCCATAGGTCTGAACACTATATTTTCTGCAACACTGGTGGTGTCGGTTTGGGGACCAGCAGCCTTGCCTTTCTCGTTGCCGAATTTGGCCCATTGTTTTCGTTCGGCAACTCGCGGGTTTACGACCTGTTTGATGACCGTCTTCTTGATGCGCCGTGTAGTTTTGACCTTCTTCCCGTCCTCTCGAATGTGGTAGGTGACTATGGTTTCTGTACCATCTTTGTTTTTGGTGATTTGGGGTGGTGGGATACCGATATCCTCATCTTCCTCCTCGGCCCAGTCTGTTCTTCTGTATAGAGTGTGAGTATGAACAAATCTGCGGAAGAAAGTCAGAGCTTACCCTGCAACTTTGGACATATTTCAGGTACTGTGTTGAGATATTCGAGGTTACTTTTATTGCACCTCACCGTGGTGGGATTAGAAAATATTCAAGGGCATATAGTTCTAAATCGCCGCATGCCTTGGCGCCAATTTTGTGGTCAATCCCCACTGTGGATAGTTCCGCTAGAACTTCTGGCTTCACTCTTGATCTTTACCTTCCTCCTCTTTTTACTTTTTGTATTGTCCCATCAGACGGCGAGAAATAGCATTTCCTTATAGAGTTTACGTATCATATGCAGAATTTTACCTTTCTTTGGGCGGCTTCTCCAGCTCTCCCTCATCAGAAAGAAACGAGGGGGAAACCATGTATACGTAAGCCGTCATGGGAAAATTCCACTCAAACCCACTCAAGTTGCCCTCTTGAGCTATCTCTTCATGCATGGAACCCGTTACTTATTACTAGGTCCCATGTTCGCATCAAAGAAAATTCAGGCAGCAACTTTCTATATCTTTTTCTCTTTTAATGCATCTATCAATTGAAATGGTCTTGATCTTAATCTCATCCCTCAAAACTGGTGTGAAGTTACAAAACGTTCCAGATACTTTTGTTTGAAATTCCCACGAAGCGTCCTAGTAACTGTCTCCGATCATGTCAGCAATTAACAAGTCTCTACTAGCTCCCGTTGTTGGCCTAAACCTATGGACCTTCGCCATGGAAGCTTGGATGTATGGGACTCGGGTTCCAGCCATATCGCGATACAACGTCAAGATCGATAGTAACGCGACCAGTAAGCTGATAGTCTCCTATAAAGGCTCATATCTGTTGTTATAATCTGCTAAAATCCGTAACAGAGGCGCAATTCGACGCCCAGTTGCCAGGTTTTGTTCGCTGGAAGGCGGACAATTATAATCATCTTTTGGAACAGCCGACACAGTTCTACGCTATCATGGTCACCCTCGCCGTACTTTCGGCCGGTGACAAGCGTGTTGACCTTCGAATGGAAGCCAAACTAGCTTGGGTTTACGTCGGTTTACGGATCATCCACAGCTTGATCCAGTCCTTGGGAAACACTATCTGGCGAAGATTTTGTGTCTTTCTAGCGTCGAGTGGTGTGCTTCTTATTCTAACAATCCGGACTGCGATGCTTGTCTTCTAGCCATCTTACAGAAGATGAATTTAGAGAATGATCCGTGTATACGTTATGGAACTTTGGTCAGGAGCATGTGGAGTTCCTGAACCCCTGGTACAAAATACAACTACAAAGCTTGAGCTTTCGTTCAAGACAAGGACGGGCTTCGTAGGTCTAGATTTAGTCTGCTTTTGAAAAACGATGTCGATGTTTTCTTCGAATATTGAATCAACAAACTTTGATATTAAACGCATAACCCCTATAAGAGCGGGTATTTAGAACAGTCCATTTCGACAAATGTACAAAGTAAAAATGATGAGCCACCACTCTCCAGTTCCGTGCAGAATTCTACATATGAGTAGTTAATATCCTATCCGGGACCTATCAGCTTGCTCCCGCCGCAACAGCGACCACGGGCTTAATCTCACTATTAAAACCCGGTCTTTCAGACCCAACCGGATTCTCTCCCCACGCGAAGCTTCCTCCATCATGTACCGTCGTCCGTCGCAAATCTCGCCTATACTTACCCTCAAAGGTGCCTCCAGCTGCGCGATGCAGGACACATCTGTTGTCCCAGATTACGAGATCGCCTGGTTGGTTCCAGGGAACCGTGAATACGTATTTAGCTTGCGTGGTATGCTCTAACAAACGCTTGATCATTGCGGACGATTCGGCTTCGGGAAGCCCCTCGAGGTGATGTGTGTGGGCTGCCACATATATGTTCATCCTGCCGCTCTCTTCGTGCTGCTGGATTAGTTTATGTTTGGACATTGGGAACGCAGTGGGATCGAGATCCTTGAAGAATTCGGGTGATCCGAGCTTGCGGCTATGTGCGATTGAATGAGCGGCAACGTAGTCGTTCTCGAGAAGTTCGGTTTTCAGGGGCTCGGGAAGCTCTTCAAAAGCCGTGCGTGAGTCGGCAAACTCGGTGTTACCGCCCGTTTCCGGGGGAGGTATCTCCACTGCGCGAAGGATAGAATATGACGCTCGACGAGGGTTGAACGACGAATCCACATGGAAGATGGTATTACCCTATCAATCATATCTTCGTTAGATCTACGGTCTAAAGCTCAAGGGTGACAGGCAATTGACACGTACTCGATTTGCGTGGGAACGATGATGATTGCGATCAAGTATCTTGTTCTCAGGATCCAGATTACCGGCGTCGAAAAGTTCAACATAATCATATCTTGGCTTACGACCGCCAACCAAGTACGGCTTTATGTCATCCAGCTCACCAAATCGCCTAGAGAATTCGACGTGGGACTTGTCATCAAGTCCTGTGTTGCGAAATACGCAGACGCCGTACTATAAGTCTCAACAGTTAGCCCCAGCTTTAACCGATTCAGCAAAACAACGATGAACAACTGGACGCAAAAGGGATTTATGCACAGATATGACAGGGTTAGCACTGACCTTTGCCAACGCCTTCAAGATTTCCTCAAACTGTTCATCCGAGATGTGTTCGAAGTCGATTCCTCGTACTTCAGCCCCGAATGTAGGGTGTAATTCGTTGACCGTTAAGGTCTTGAATTCCGGCTCGGTCACTAATCCAGGCATGATTCAATTGGGAAATTTGTCAAGTTCACAGAATTTTCGTTCATAGAAGAGGTATCAATATGCCACTGTCAACGTTGGTGGCTGAGAAGAACGTGCGAGCTAACGGTACAGGACGATGAGACTCATAGTATCGGCTGAACGCTTCGCTATATCATATACTGACTTTCAGAATGCGGGGTAACAAGGATCAGAACGAATTCCCTATCAACCAGTTCTAGGTCTTCAAGCAGTTGTATATTTGGATCTACCAAGACGTAGCCTAGTTACTGGGAAGCCGTTGGGTGAAAGCGTGATCCATGAAGCCTTCTGAGCTCTTGACGGGGCGACGGTCTAAAGTTATGTAAGCATGCATCAAGTGGATCTAATAAAACTATAGTATATGAATCTATTCCTTAACTGAGTATCTCTTCTGATGTTATACTATGTTTATGCGATCCGCAGGAACGATGAAATAGTTGTCGATGGACTACAAAAACATACAGTGCCCAACGATGGTATTTAGGCCGACCAAGCCCTATGGATTGGCATGAACACATCGTCTATGAAGTGTCTCCTAGTCGAAGCTAGAGATATCCAGCAACAGTCGTTCCATGAAGTATCATTTACCCATAAGTAGCCGCATAGAAAGAGCGGATCCGAGACCCCAGGAAAGGAATGCCTCCATGGCCCAAGGTCGCAATAGGAGTAAAGGTAGGGACGGGGATAATAGTGTTATGTCAAAAAAAATATCCATAAGTATAGAGCGCGGCATATGTCCCTTTTGTTTATTATTAACAGTCTGTTCGGTAGTTATATTCGAGCGCTCAGACCATGAAGTTGGCCTTTAACTGGTCCGCTTCGCTAGATGACACGATGTACACTCTAAGTACCCAGATACTAATACTACACTGATCTTTTTCGACTCTTAGAACGCCCATTAGCATTAAGGTCATTATTTCGTTTATAAATGCATCAGTGTCGTCTCTAAACCATCAGGACGGATATTAACCTTCAAATCCCCACACCCGTTCTGAAAGCGGGAAGCTGCATTCCCATCTTATAGGTGGCGGGGAAACATAGCCATATGGCCCACGGCATCCAATTGAAAATTCTAGAGTCGCTATTGAGCCAAAGGTATGACAATATCTCAATTGAAGCCGGAATTGCTCCCTGTACCTCCTCCCCCAAGGCCAGGATCACCGAAAGGATATCCTGGGGGGCTTTGATACTGAGCGGCACTGGTTGATCCGGAATGGTAACCTTCACTGCTCTCAGGCACATTTTCTGGAGCCCATACCGCGAACTCTTTAGGTTGAGATTCTCCAGATGGTTTGCCTCTTGAATATTGAGCAAGGCTACCATTGATGCCGGTCAAAGCCCACGCAAAGACGGCTACATCGCGAATACTATTCATAAAATCATCCCTGGATGGACCGCCGAAGTATTGAGGTTGATTTTGGTATGCCATATTCACAGGTTGACCGAATGCGGCACCAAATCCAAAAGCGGCACCATAAGCCGCCGGGGGTTGTGGCAAAGCAGGGAGGAACATTGGCTCCGGAGCCCAGGGTGCCGCAAACATACCATTTGCGAGCTGTGCTGGCTGAACGGGAGGTTGCGCCGAGATCGGGATCATGGGCCGGGCACGACGAAGAATCACAACAAGTCCGTCCGAAGTGCAAGATACAACAGCCTCAAGTTCGACTGGACCACCGGCTTGTTCGTTACGGTTACCTGTTTCAGTAGAGTCTGTGGTGCTTCTACTACCCGTGTTCCTGGAAGAGTTGGAGGTACGGTCGCGCCCAGAGGAAGGTTCAGATGATGTTGGATTTCGTACCTGGCGCCTAGTGGAAAGCTCACCGGTGTCTCGTGAGATACCTTCCTGGAGATCATCATCCGATGCACGGTGATCGGTCATTTCCGCATCTGTATCTTGTTCTCCTTCCGTTTCCGTCCCCGTCTCATCCGAGCTCTCATGTGCATCGTCTTGACGCGGATCACGGAACCAGAAACGAAGATAGGCTATGGAGTCATTGCCTTTTGCCGATTCCAAGCACCGTACGGCATCTTCGAGGCAATTCTCTTGGATACAATAGTAGAAGCTTCGGCCTTTCATCGCCTCCCCGGATATGCCTAAGATTTGCTCAACGCCACTGGTGGCGTACATAATGGTCAGAGTGCGAGTGAAACGGTTTAGGAAGAGAGCTGCACGAGGTTCGTGGCTCTGTTCTAGTGGAGTTTGCTTGAATTTGTTCGATAGGTGAGACAGCATATGATAACGAGGATCCTTAGGCGAGGATGAGAACAATCGGCGCACAATTGGCGCTTCGACCGCCCGTTCTGTACAGATCAGCAAAAAAAAAAAACCGTATTAGGATTGACTTGAGACTTCTCACTCTGGCTTGACATCCCACGACGGTAGATGCTGGTACAAACTACCATCACATCGTACACTACCGTAAAGCAGCACTCGCAACCAACCCATTGCCCATCACGGTTCCTGATCTGGCAATAAGCAAGGACTGCGGCCTTGTCTAGTTTGACACCACGACTATGGAATTCTCGAGCAAGAGGGATTTCGTCTGGGTGGAAGAATTCCCAACAAGACTTGTTCACCACCTCGTCGGGCGTATGACCAAGAATATCGACAATTGAATCGGAAGAATAGAGAATCCGAGCGTCTTGAGAGAGATCTGAAGGGCCGGATTAGCGTAATGAATCATTCGACGAAGAACATATGCCACTCGTTACCATGAATGGTGATGAAGGTAGTCTCCATGGTGTCGACTACAGATGACGTGTGTCCCTGAGGAAACAGGTATCAGTAAAATAGGTAGATGATGATTTTATGTGAACAGTAGTTAAGAAGTTTTTGAAATCAGCTGCAGTTGTGTTACCAGCACTGGTGGGCCAACAAGCAGAATGCTGAAACCGGATATAGCGACCAAATGAAGGAGTACCAGCTCGCTTGATAGCTTGTACTCCTACACTCTCCAAACTCTTATTACGGTGTTACAGGCCCTGGAGCAGGTCTGGAAGTTCTTACTGTTGTCTCAAGATGCTGGGTATATTGAAGGTAGGATATAGGTCTATGGAAGGGTATATGGAACAAAACTCAGGCGGGGCAGATGAGGTGAGCTCAGCGAAATATGAGCCGCAGCTTGCACAAGGAGTACAGTACCGAAATTTTATCGACTGGCGCTTGCACACAAAGCATGCACTGTCAGTCAGGTTCCAGTGGAGGCCAGTAGGGTACGAGAGAGGCAATGCAAGAAAGCCGTTGGCTGGTTCAACAACGTCGACATGCAGATAGCGTCGCCTTACACCAAAAGACCCGGGGGAGTTAAGACGAATAGTTAAGCTTGGGGTGAGCGGGTTCTCATACAGGAGGATTGGCGAGGCGTGTTTATTGCAGCAATGACCGCATATGCAGGCAATGGGCTAAAGTTTCTTTCACAGAATTCCAGAGGCCGGATAGTGGACTAGAAAAAGAGGGGGATAAGACTCCATATAGATATTCGGACAAGTACTGTACAGGACAAAGAGAAATTGACTCTAGGACTGGATTTTGAGCAGGACTATATGGGTGGGATTAAGGGGTATAAGGTGGGAAAGTGAAAAATGAACAGTGCCTTTCAACGTACGATAGAAATAGACTAAGGAATGCCGAAGGAAGGGGGGAAAAGAAGCTCAAGAAAGACGGTGCAATTAAATAAATGGTAGGTTCCCTGACTGTCTTTAAAGGAAGTGGAACATAGTACACAGTAGAACTATACGTCGGTGGGATATAGTGGGATATAGTGGGCTGTAGCGGGTTGTAGTGGGTTGTAGCGGGCTGTAGCGGGCTGTAGCGGGCTGTAGTAAGCCTGTAAAGCCCGTAAGCAGCGCGTAGGTAACCAGTTAAGAGGCTGTGGTGTGCCCGAGCAAGGGGCCGCAGAGGCCAAGCCATAGGTAGGGGAGCATCGCTGCATCAGGACCAAGGGGACTCAGGAGCAGACTTTCTGTCATTTTGACACGTTTATCAGTAGCGAGCAGCACGTGGCCTACCGAATCATAGGCCCCTTGGGCGGTCCAAGTACCAAATTCTTAGGGGGCAAAGGGGGCCTTCACTACCGGTTCACTAGGTGATTCTTCGGGGGCTTCGGGTCCTTCGTTATCTTCTTTTAGGGCTGAAGGGGGGGCTCGTTCGGGAATTGAGTGCAAGCAAAAGGGGTTCCAAGGGAATTCTACCTTTAAACTGCTAAAATTACTTGTCAGGGCTTAAGAACTTGTTCTTAACCGTAGGACTACCTCTATGACTACAGTCACATACTAGAAGCTATCATCCATTTTGATATTGAGCTGTTCATGAGGTGACAGAAACTTCATGATGGCTGGAGGGGCACCATTCGGCTCCACCTTCTTCCTCGCTTCTCCACTCGTTTCCGGGCAATTTGAGCCGACGACCACCCGCCTTTACCACCAGTTCCATTTCAAGGTTCCCGTCTGTTTCGTTCACAGTGGAAGCCTTCGCGAACTCTATCTCAGCGTTTCCGATACAATAAGATAGATATGATTGATTGAATTACTTGCAGACTGAGAAATGTCAGTCAAGAACCGCCCTACAGAATTTCCACAACCAAAGGCATATATTAGACTTGTATATCCCCCTTAGCTTTAACGCTCCCAATCAACCTCACTAATACCTTAATCAGGGCAAGCATGTAAACTCAGACCGTCAGTCGTCTCTCATAATACGATGGGATTCGTTGTCAGTCTCCCTCTTGTTCGCCTAGGCTTACCAATGGGTCAGAGAAATGGAATGATGTGAAGTTCTATCCCTACACCAAACCCGGCGTTGATCCCGTCTTCGCTGTCGTTGGTGGACGAGATGTGCGTCCCTAATTCTACCCATAAGTCAATTCGGTCACGAGATCTAAACCTCTTTCCAGGTGGTCGTGTGTCGTCCCACTCTCGATAAAAATGAACCCATTCAGATCCTTCGATGGTTTTCTGATCCCGAGGTATGACCGCTATCCCCCTCCCCCCCCCTTTTCCGCCCCTGAATGCTGACTGATAACCTCTAGCTTGGTCAATCAGAAGAAGACGACTTTTTCACCGTTGACTGGTCCAAAGATGCTGATACTGGAGACCCACTGCTACTCGTGAGCGGCAAGAATCCGAAGATCAAAATCTTAAATGTCCGAGCCGACAAGCTCGAACGGGTGAGGTGAACTGTTATTCTCAGGATACCAAGTAATAATTTGGACTTATGTTTTAGACGCTTATAGGTCACGGTGATGTACGGTCTGAAAGACATATAGAATGTACATAAGTATTAAACATAATAGGCCGTCAACCACGTCGAAGTCTCTCCGCAAAACCCGTCCATAGTAGCTTCCGTGGGTCGGGATCATTCAGTCAGAATATGGAATTTAGATAAAAAGTATGAGAAGAATCCATGCTGCGTGATTTGTGTTGGTCACCAATGGGACATCCAATCCACCGTCAGTTTATGAGTCTCCCAGGTCCTTTTAGTTAGCTAAGGTGAGCAAAAGCATACTTACTCGTTATAGGGATTCCACCAAAACGGTCGTTATCTTCTCACTGGCGGCATGGATGAAATGATAAATCTTGTGGGCCTTACTGAAGACTAAACTTCCACCGCTCGATATTAACGCTAATTGTTCATTAGTGGGCGTTGCCCGAGTTGCCAAACGCGCATACAGGAACTGATACGGTGACAAGAATAGATTTCCCACATTTTGCTAGTACAGAAATTCACGGGGAAGGGGTGGACTGGTATGCAAACCAACTTTGCCTCCCGCTGTCATTCTTCTAATGCACGTTTGGTTCTCAGTACGAAATTCTATGGTGACCTTATCCTCTCGAAATCGGCATCGAACAATAAGATCGTTCTCTGGCGTATTGCTGGTTTCAATTCTAACGTTCCAATCCCGGGCCCTTCGGCGGCTCCACCACATATACCTACTCCAGGGCTTTTCACCTGGTCTGCCTTCTCCGATTCAAAACACGGGGCGTTCGAACGCCTGCGCACATTCGATATCCCGAACACGGAATGGTACTTCATGCGGTTTAGTTTGTTCCATCAGCCATTCAAGCGACCATTGCTGGCAATCGGGAACGCCGGCTCCAAGATATACTTTTGGGACATGCAGAGATTAGAAGAAGGGGAAACGTTGCAGGAGCGTGAAGGAACTGTCTCCAGAGAGTCGTCCGGAAATTCTCTCCCTCCCGATACACATGCTGGTGTGTCTTATCCGAGCAGAGTTAGAGCTTCATTGAAACCCGGAGTGGCACGCCCGGTGCCGAAACGCAAAGCCTCATACCCGTACTCCGCACAGGCGCGAGAATCTTCTACAGCATCTGCAGCATCGACTAATGTGGGTAGCGAGTTTTCCGTATCCACATCTGCCCCGTCCCGACTGTCACACCCTCCACCATTAGCTCGCGGCAGCAAAGGTCCGAAAGTGGATATCGGCGCTGATCCCTTCTGGCCTATCCCACCTCACAAGTCTTTTATGATGCCTAAAGTGCAGTACACACATCGCCAAGTAGCATGGAGCGTAGGGGGTGAATGGTGCGTCGCATCGGGAGAGCAAGGGATGATTGGGCTATACCGACGTTGGGAATGATAGTATTTTGATTGGCAGCTTGGTCGGTTCAGTCATGAACAAAGAAAACGTATGGATCAACCGTCAACGTACCCGAGAGAAATAGGCACATACCTACCTATACGTGCATTCTGTCAAGTAGTTAGGTCAGGGGTATTATCAAATCACACTCGTAGGAAAAATGACATCAAGTGTAAGAATGGCCTGACATTCATAAGACATGCAATCTTCATGGAGTATTCGTTTTCTTTGATACGCCTCTTCCGTTAGATATACGTCCTGTCCATCAACTTCCGGCTGTTTTCCAGCGCGCTTCCCCTTTCTTTCTTTTAACACCGACTCCTAACAATTTACTATTCTATCGATGCCTAACCCTGTCATTCAGTCTCCAGTGGCCCTTCTTGTCCCCCATAGTCCGGAACTTCAAGACTATACCCATAACTATCGCTAACATCATATCTGACACTATCCCTCCATTGCCCGAAGTTCGTCGCATACTCTTCACCCCATGACCTACTGTAAAAGCTACAGTACGTCCCGAGCGGCGCATTGCTCTTGCTCAAGATATAGCTATTAAAGAAATTACACGGCTTGTAGATTCCGTCAGTTGCATGGCGTTTGTTGTACGCGGTTTGCGCCTGACATGCCGCGGCGCATTGTGATGGATCGTAGGGACCGTCTGGATAGATTTTCACTCCCATGTAAGTGTCGACACCGTTATAAAGAGGCGCGTTGATAGCGCCGGGCAATGGTACTGGAGTGGTGAAATTTGTTGCTGGTGGAGGAGATTGGTGCCTGTTATAACCTGAAGCATATGTAAGGGACGCAGGTTCAAAATTTCAAGGGATAACCGTTGTTTGGGGGCACGAATGAAATCTTTGGCTTTACACACCATTGGATCCCGCGATGACAACTCTAAAGTTACCTCTCCACTGACCATCATTCGTGGCCGTTTCAATCGCCACAGGGTAACCGTAAAATGTGCAGACAATGTTCGTCATCGACGCCGGATTACCGTCTTCAACGCAAGTAGAGCTGGTCACGGGATCGCGCTCAAAATAAATCAGAAAGGCGCGACAGTACGGGTTACTGTCGCATCTGGCAGCACATAAAGCCGGATCATAAGCCGAGACGGTTCTCAAGCCCAGAAAGCCGATCTCGTTCACCGACGCTTGCGCATTTACGAAAGCAGGCGTATAACCTACTGGAGCTAGTGCATCATTCGCTGCTGAAGCATAGATAGGGTTCTCTGAAAAAGCTTCAGGGGTGTCGGGTTCTGATGAAGGGCCTGTCCTGTGAAAGAGGTCAGGATAGAGCAATGATATAATGGTCAGACGCGGAATCAGACCCTGTCTTAGGTGTACAATCTTCTGCCCGTTTAATGGTTTCACGCTTGTCGGGAGTGATGGGATCGAAGCTTATTTCTGCTGCTGCTTCCTGAGCAGCGGCTGTAGGATCGTATTTAGATATTGGGAAAGCCGTGTCGATCGCGAGTGGAACAGAGACTGTCGGTGTTTCGACCGTGTCTACTGCTTCAAAATCTATCTCCTGTGGTAATGGTGCTGGAACGGCTGTCGCGAGCGTGGAAAGCGCCAACAGAAGGGTGACTGCGCGCATTCTGGAAGATAATAATAGTCCGAAAAGAGATCAAGTCAAGTGAAATCTAAGGGAAGTGACTTGGGGTGAGCTCGGAGGGAAAAGAAAACCTCAAATTTATATAGAGATAGTAAGGAACCTGGCAGAAAATATGTGAATGGTTGCCAACTATGTACCAGACATGTCATCGGCTGAGGCTTGCATTTAACTTATGGAATGATTTCCCCAAATGAGTATTGAATTATTGAATATCGTCCCTTTAAGTCCACTGCATGGCTCGACTTCCAATCTCTCAGGTGTCTAGATGCACGTTCTGCAAGAGAAAGCACAACGTAGGCGCAAGGTAGAAAGCTAGGACGCTGTCATGGAGTACAGTTTGCAACTGTCGGATGCTTTCAAACGAGGGATACGGCGTGTCTACGAAGTTGAGTAACAGAACCCTTGACGTGCGAGGGCTAAGTGATTCGACTTCGTTATACTCCAAATGCATATACGGGGTGATTTATGCTGAAAAAGAACAAGGAGAATCAACTTCTTACAGGACTTGGACAAGGATGAGAAGGTGTGGCTAGATAATAGAGATTCACTTACTCCAATAGTTCGAAAGTGGTGATGGTTGGCTAGTCCAAGTTGGGGATGTTCATCACGATTTCGCTGGTAGGCACATGTGCAGGTGTGGCAGGGTAGATGTCGTTGAATGAAAGGGGTCCTAATCGGGAAGTTCTGCATATTGAAAACTAGGCTGGAAATAAGCTCAATGGCGTATAATCACTATACTTTTGTATGATCATGTTCACTGTACTATTGTAAGACCCAATTATAGATCCACGGCACCACCACATTGCTTCCAATATATCCACTGTGACACCAGCTTCCCAAATATGCGGTCTCGCGTATCGGACTAGGAAGCTAGAAAAAAAGAAAAGGTAACATCTACTAGAGCTTTGAGGTGTTTGCTGTCTGAGAGCTAGAGAATATATTCAGTTGGCATTGTCCATACACATACGACATAGCTACTATCTTTTTCAACTAACCCGCTGACCATTTGATATTGATATGTGGGCCGTTGAAGAGAAAAGTAAGGAGCGAGAGATAGTTGAAAGCACAATGCAATGAATAGTAAAATATCTGGAGGTAACAAATAAAAAGGTAATGAAAACTTGACGGGCTGGGGAGAATGTATCAGAACTCAAAAATGCATCTCTGTACCAGGAAAATCGAGATTTAAAAATCATCATTTGCTTGCAAAGCTTGAATGCTATCTTCTGCCATAAAATGCAGACAGCCAACTCCCTTGAAACGACCTCTCTTAGTATCCCTAATGTCAAAGGGTGTTCCGATCATCCGTGGTGTCACTGGTGGACAAATGTTTTGTTATAGAACCCCACCGGCGGGGAACTAAACCGATGGTATAAAATCATTTGGACGTTCGGGAATACTAGAGCGCTTACGTAGACACTTATGCTTACATATCGTTCGTATGGACGCTCAATAAGATATCGAAGAGGGTCCTGAGTAAGCATATAGTATTGAGTGCATGACCATACTTACCCTCGAAGGCGATATCTACCTTCGAGGGCGGGTCATGCAAAATAGGGGACTGTCGAGTGATATCCTATCCGAACTATCTAGTATCATTCAGGAGTTGTTGAATTTCTACGCTGGCCCGAGCGGGACTGGACTCTTGCGACCGCATCAAAGAGTCCTCCAACTCCTCCGCACCTGATCCTGACCCGCGATTCTCGATGAATCGTTGCCAATTATGCTCTAGCTGTTCACTTATCGAAGCATCCAGCCGCCCCAGTAATATGTCCACCGGCTGCGCGTACGTGACACGTTCGCACGCGTCAAGTAGCTCTTCCGGTCCGTATTCCGTCCGACCTCTCATAAGCTCAGAGAGATTCTCGGGCAGCTCGAGGTTGAGGTCTTCCACCGTTTGGCAAAACATTGCTTGCAGAGCGCCAACAAAGTGAAAGCCTTCTAAAGCTTCCCCAAGCGACTCCAAGCATAAGCGAATGACAGCTTCCCTCTCCCCCCGCCGTTCATTCCCTATTGCGAGTATGGTCTCGCAAAGGTGGACAATACAGAAGGCTTGAAATGGGGTCTGGTATCGATTACTGAAAAGTTGTCGACTGCGTTGAAAGATACGGAGTCCCTTTTGTGCGCTCTCTAGGATAAGGTTTCTCAGATGCGCTATGGATTGTGGTGACATGTGCTTGGACTTTACGAGAGGTCGAAATAAATGGCATAGGGCCACTTGATAGACCATACTGCGGAAGTTGTCAGCGACCCAATTGGACAAGGAAGCACTCGAGGTAACTTACTGTAGAAAGTAGATATGAGGTAAACTCTCCGTATTTGAAGGGTCGTCCATCGCCAATGCAGGGGGTAATGTTGCTTCCCAATTTATGTAGCGGCGATAGAGATCGATGATGGACCGACCTGATACCCTATTACGGCTTCCGCAGTAGATGTTGATAGTTTCATGAATAACTTGATTTAAAGTGGCATAATGCTTCGCGGTTTCGATAGCATGACTTTGAACCTCCTGCAATGCATTGTCACTGGGGAATCGGTACGGTTGCCAGTACGCATCTTTTTGGTCCATGCTGACGTTACTGAAGACTAACGCATGCGGTGAAATGGGAGCAGCGGGTTTCTGGTAGGTAAATGCTGCCCAAGCACTTAACGAAAAGTATTAGTTGACTCTATATCTCTCAAACTCGAGACTGGATGCGACATTTACTCACGTATTCAATGTGTGAATACCCCAACTAGTGATCTCAACTGCCTCGGTTGAATACCGATCTCTGTCTACCTCTTGGAGTGATTCCACGGCCAGCCTCAAGTGCGATGCTGCTTTTCTTGCTTGTCCAGAAGAGAGTTCTACGAGGAATAGGATGGCATAAGTCGTGCTATAGGTCAAGCTCTGGATGTTTTCCTTCGTAATCTCCAGCTGTGCTTCCTCTGTGAAACGCATGCCAAGAGCTTCTCTATCAATGGCATCTCCCCCTTGATCTACCAATAACGTGCATCCCATAGCACACATAACATTGACCATTGCAGAAGTGCAATATTGTTGGTCTTTATCCCCGAAGCTCGACATGAAGTGCTTCTCGCTGAATAGCATATGTGTAGGATAGATCCAAGTGAAATACAGCGCCATCAGGTGATGCACCAACTGTTTGTTGGGGGTCACCATCGTCCATTGGTCCTTGCCATCCATATTTAAATCGGAGAAGTAAGATAAGGGGGGTTCCCGTTGTTTTTTGATCGACGGTTCGCGGTCGGACGCCCGCGATTGATCGGCACTCTTATCCAGAAAAGGCTTCTCCAGAAAGGGCTTCTCCAGAAAAGGACTCTCTGGGAGAGTTTTCTTTAAAGGAGGCCTCCCTAACCAATTGACAATGTTTTTATATGATAATTCCTGCGTTTGTCCATGGCTTTCTTCTCGTTCTCTCAAGGTCTTGACAAACGATTCTATCCACTGCTCTTTTTCCCTCAGGGACCCTTGAAGGCTTGTATTCTTCTGCTCAAGGTCCTTGATCCGCCGAAGCATCTCCTCCTTCGCTTGTCTAGTGTGGACTTCATATATGCACGTATCGGCGGTCTTCCGGGCAACGCACCGAGCGCATGGCTGTGGTTCGTGACCCTCGCACTGCGTGACGGGATTCCGTTAGCGCGACAGCTAGCTCGTGACAGTGGAGGGTGTTTGAAGAAACTCCGTTTCAAACGCACGTACCTTTGCGCGAGCCTTCTTGCAGTTGGTACACGCGTTTTGGGAGACATGAGCAGGGGCTTTTCTAACTCGCTTGGAGCATTTTCCAGCTGTACTCTCGTTCTGTATACTGCCTTGGTCGGTATTGTCGGAGGAGATGGAAGCTTGCCTTTCTGAAGAGCTCTGAGTTGCTGCAGGACGTAGTGGGCGGTAGTCCGACATGAATATGTAGGGTGGTACGCGGTCAATGTTAAGACAGTATGAATATATGATGGGAGGACGTAGAGCGGTCGCCGAAAAGGTTTTTTGATTGTTCGGGAACACAGGTGAATATACGATTGGCCCAAGGTGTCAGAGTTTCTATAAAAAAGCGGCAGCAAACTTGAGAGATATCAGGACTTATAATTCTCAACGTCGATTGTAATAAGCGGGGCTTTTCTTTCTTCGAGGGAAGTGGGTAGATTTCTGTGAAAAGTATCTAATTTATGTGGTATAGTAAAGAAAAACGGGAGGCAAATTAGTCATAGGGCACATGAGCAGAGAGGAAAGGGCTATCCAGCAATGTAAACGAGGTACCAGCCACCGAGGCCATTATCTAGAACGCGAGATGCAGAACAAGACTTCAATTTACAGGAGTACGGGAGTACGCTGTAGACGTATTTCAAAGGCTTTCACTTACGAGGGTATTGCTGTAACGTAAATCCACCTCAGTCAAGAATCCGATAGCCTTTAGTTCTACTCCGGGTTTCTATTCGGGTCCGAATAATAATGGCGAGTAAAAAGGGTATACGTAATAGGCGTATTCCGCCGCGGAGGAGGAATTAAGCTCCGATTTGATTCGAATATAACGATAAGGTGGTACGGTACCGATGGGTTGATTGGAAAATTCAATTTCGGTATTTTAACATTGAGATCTACCTTTTTCAAGGTAACAAAAGAGTTGAAAAGAGAGGCGGTGTGACCATTTCTATTCCTATCAAGGCATCATCTTGGATTTCCGTATCTCGATCTTACCGAGCGCAGTGTTTTCCGGTGAGGGATATTAAGGAGTAGAAAGACGCCGGGACGTTTTATCATAGAGGGTAATAGGGGGGTAATCGGGCATGAGGGGAGGCTCGTCCAAAAAAACAATCAGCCGTAAGGTAATCAATATATCATGCCAGATATACTATAGCATGATGGTGAAGCCAGAACCTCGTAGAGCACGCGTTATTCCCTTAATCTAGGATAAAATGTAACCTAAAGTGGAGGTGCGGATTTGTACTGTTAGAGTAAGATAGAGCCCAGCTCAGTAAGGTAAGTTATCTTTTACTTTCCTGTTCAAGGTAAAGGGAAGTGATGATAGCTTGACGTCGACTTTTTCTTTTCCGCATCGAACCTTTCCCACCTCTAGGCATTAGCCCTTCTCGCTTATTCGTTTAGGGTTGAAGTTACGGAGTATCTTCCGCGTTCAAGACCCTGGATCCTTGTATCTCCGTACACACGGTTACCAGAACCTTACACAACCACGTGACCTGTTCGCCCCTTTCTTTACAGTACGAGGGTGGCAGGGCAAATGAAACTCCGCTTTATCAGTGATAAATTTCATACATGTTATCTATATTATTCGACCTTATCCCATCTGCACAGCTCAGAACTAATGGAAAGGGGATAGTTTGTACAATAAAGTTCAAAACTTCGAAATTAGACAAAAAGGGGAGGGTACAAAGAGGTCCGCGGAAGGTAAAACCAGTTAACCCTAGAACAACCCCGTCTCTGTTTGTCGGGAGGAAATATGCCGGCACATTGCAAAAGGGTGCTGCACACCTCACCTCGTTCTCGTTGATCTTGTTACCTTCATAGGTCCATCCAGCATGGAATCAAAAAGGAATAACTTCAGAAAATACGGCAAGGCACATCATTATATCAACATGTCTATCATCCAGAGGACAGAACAAGATGTCTATCTTTAATCCAATTCAATTATACACCCGCAACCTAAAATATGCACTCCTGAAGCCTTCCCAACTGCGGCACTCCTGTAACTCTCTTCACGCCTTGATGCCTAACTCCCTATAAAATGCATCCGGCTCAGGCTTACGACCCAGGAAGTCAACGAGTGTCTGCATTTCGTCTTGGCTACCACCACGCTCCAGCACCGTATGCCGATACCGCCGTCCTTCAGTGCCATTCATAGGGTCTGATTCGAAGACCGTATAGAACATGTCTGCTGAATAGACTTGCGAGCTGGAAAATGATCATTAGCCATACATCCAATCTACCCGACGGAATCAATCAAATACCTTAGGTATCCGTAGTAACCTGCATCATATCCACCAATGAGATGTCCGAACGTCGCCTGACCGTGGCCCCAATCCCAACCCTCACCAAGACTTTCTGGCCCGTCTAGTTTAGAGATTTCACTACGAAGTTTGTTGTACGTCTCTGAGATTTTTAAGTCCTCGATGTTCTCATGACTCGAGGGCTCATGTACCGTCATGTCGAAAATACCGAAGTGCAGCTGCCGAAGATTGAACAAAGCATCGTTAACGTGCTTCGTCTTGATCAAGTTCTCGATAAGAGAGTCCGGGATGTGTTCCTCTGGTTTACTCGAATCACCGGATGACTCCTGGTACGCTTTTGCGTAATCCTCCGAGAGATAGGAATAATGATGGCTCAAAGATTTGAGTTGAGAAGGAGTCCAACACCAGTTCTCCAACATTTGACTTGGCGCTTCGACAAAATCCCGGACTGTACTTGTACCATGGAAGCGAGAGTAGATCGTGCGGGAAACCAGATCGTGAATCCCATGGCCAAGTTCGTGGAAGAGTGTGACGACTTCATCATGCTTCAAAAGACTAGGCTTCTTAGGCGTAGCTTTGGAGAAATTGCAAACTAAAGCGGTGGCAGGATATCTCCGATTACCGTTCTCGTCCATGTAACCGGGTTGGAGGTTGAAGTTAGCAGCATGACCGTACTTACCCTCTCTCGGGAATAAATCCAGGTATAAATATCCTACAAAGCCGCTACCCTCGTCTTCGTCGTCCCAGACACTAAAGACTTGAACGTCTTCATGCCAAACGATATCAGACCCCTTTCCAGTATCTGACACCCGGTCACGCTCTTCGCCAGTAATCTCCACAAAGACCAGGCCAAAGAGCTGTTCAAATATTTGTAACATGCCGCGGATGGTTGGGCCTAGGGGAAAGTACTCTGCGATCTTGTTGTGATCTAGTTGATAGTCTTTTTCCAGCATTAGACGATCGTAATAACGATGATCCCACAAGTAATAATGGCCATCCTTATTTCCCTCAGCCGCTTTCAGAGCAAGGAGTTTGTTGATCTCCTCCAACCCCCCTGCAGCGAGTCGTTCACGAAGATCACCAAGGAATTCATCCACAGTCTTTGGAGTTTTTGCCATTTTGTCCTCAATCCTAAACTCCGCATGATTCTTGTAGCCTAATAAGCGTGCAGCTTCATCGCGCAGTACCACTGCTTCCCGGAAAAGAGGTATGTTCTGAGGTAATTTGTTCTCGTTCGCTACAAATACCGTCTTACGTGTCTCGGCGTTTGTGGCATACTTCAGAGTGGGAAACAGATCAGGATATTTGAAGCTCAGCCTCAACTTTCCCTCATTTTCCCCTTGACCTTTTGCAAGGGTCTCGAGGACATCGTTTGGAACACCATCCAATTGTTCTGGCGTAAACCATAGCCCACCAGTCTCCTCATTCAGGTTCTTCTGAAAGATAATACTGATCTCGCTCAATCGTTTCTTGATGGCTTTGAATCGATCCCTCTTCGGCCCTGCCGGTAGTCCTAAGCCATTAGTGATATAACTCTTACGGTCTTTCTCTAGAAGCCGCTGAGACTCCGGATCCAGATCTTCACCCTTCTTGAGCGCAGAGTCCACGAGTTGGAAGACATCCTCACGCATGCTCGACTCGATACCCCAATCATCAAGAAGCTTCTCCGCCTCGGTGGATGCGTCTCTTAAAGCTTGGTCTGTAGACACTGCTTGATAGAATCCAATGATGTGTGACTCAATTGCCATTTTATTATCATCCAGCGCCCTTAGTAATACGACATTTTTGAAGGAGGCGGTTTCGGCGGTGACAGCAGCGACGATAGAATCCTCAACCTGCTTGGATTTCTTGATCTGAAAAGATAGTCAGCACAAATTGCAGACATGTAAGACGCAAGAACCCGTACAAGTCTCTTAGTATCTTCTATTAATGAAGAGGGCGTCGCCGTGAACTTTGGCGGGGCTTGGGGAGGGTTTCGGTAACGGTCCGGGGCCATGGTAACGTTTGTAAACGGCCTGTAAGACGTATAGTTTAAGAGCCGTGAGGGCTTTAGGTGGTCAAGAATAGCGGTGACACGGTATCCGAGGCGGGAGGAAGCCAGTATGTATATTGTTGCAAGGAAAAGTATAAGGCTCGCGACGATGAGCTTGAGAAAGCGTGCTTTCGCCAGACTGTCGGCTTGTACTGTACTGGAGGATGTTTAGGGTCCACTTCGAAAAAACTTTAGGATTAGGACTGGTTCTATGACATAATAAGAGACAGATACGGATTGTTGAACGAAGGATATGGGCACACGATTCTATCTGTATCTCAGTTACAGAGTTCTCTGTTCGAGGGGAGTTGTTATGCTGTACTGGAAAGATGAGTGAGATGCTGTTGGTGGAGGAACAGGTGCTTGGGGAGGAAAGCTCTTGTGCTCCGTTTCACCTATAGAACTACGCTCTACAGTACAGTACAGTACAGTACAGAGTGCTCAAGCTGTATTCACTTCACCACTTTCCTTGTGCATGAACTCCAAGATATCATCAATAATCAGATGAACATTTTCCGGTATAAATTACTATCACTCATCGCGCGACATCCATCTCTTAACCCGCAACTTTCCTTGGTCCAACTATTGCTACAGGACTGCGGTATCAATCACTCTCTCAATCAGCCCTTAACCTCGTTCAAAGTTTGACTCCCGTATATAAACTGTAACCCAAACCCCAATGTCTTCCTCAGACCCTCGAATATCTCAGCTAGTCTCCTCAACCTTGTGTCAGAAGGTTTCGGGCGACATTTCCGATAAGAGACTATACTATGGCTATGGTAGTAACATGTGGCTTTACCAAATGGCCAACCGCTGTCCTACATCCTCGTTCGTAGGGATAGCACGTCTACCAGGTTACCGTTGGATTATTAATGATAGAGGATATGCTAATATAGTCTTAACATCCAAGTCTGCCAGTTCTGGACCTGGCGAAAAGAGCGAGGAAGATGAGGTTTGGGGAATGGTGTACACCTTGAAGGGGAAGGACGAGAAGCGGCTTGATCGAAATGAGGGCGTACCGTATTGCTATGTCAAAGACGACACTATTGAGGTCGCCCTCTGGAAGTCAGATAAGGACAAGAATGGTGGGTTTATCGATATAAAGGAACCATCGAAGGACGTCAAGGTGCTTGTCTACATTGACCGAGATCGGGTAGAGCCAGATAATCCGAAGAAAGAGTATATATACAGAATGAATATGGCCATTGCAGATGCCGTAGCCTACGGTATCCCTCAAGATTATGTGGACAAGGTGATGAGACCTTTTATTCCGAAGGACGAAGCCAAGGACCAAGAGATTACTGCTGTGGGTCAAGCTTTGGAGTTCAAAGATGAGGACTGAATATTTCACTTCGAACCCAATGTTTACCAGTGTACATGATCAGCATTCCAAGCTAGAAGACATCGTTTTGCTACTACGTCGGGTATATGATAAGATATCACTATAAACGCGCCAATCTCCGAAATATTACAGGTTCGACAGCATATGGCCCATTTCTAGGTTATGGCAATTCCCCTGATTAAACGGACAAACATACCGCCAAAATCGCAGAAACAAAAAGTCATAAACACTGTACCGTCGAGCAAATTAAATCCGCGTCGATTGCCCCATACTGCTTAAGAGTCGTTTCGAGACTATTATATGTAATCATTCGAACCATCATAATGTATTAAGCTATTTATATCAGAAGCAAGTTTACAACCCACTTCAAAGTACAGTGAAGCTGGACCGGAGAAGTCGAATACTTTTGCACCTGCAGCTTCTGAGGTGATGACCAGTTCCAAAATCCCACCAGAGCGTAAACTATCTGCATAAATACCCCTATGGATGCCAACGGGTAGCCAAATATTTCCCCTAGGAATATACATGAGAGGTAAGTTTAGGTCAGGTCCGTAAGTGGGCGATGGAACCAGATGGAATCCACGATTTTGAAACCGAAAGATTACACTGAATATCGAGAGGCATATGCAATGTTTGATAGTTCATAGTTGTTTAGTTTCGGATTTGGAGCTACAATAACAGTGGTAATCATGTATATTCATTCTCGTATTAGTAAATCAACAAACAGGACTCATTTGCTCGTCAAGAATAATAATAAAATCATGCTACTTGATTCAATGTGATACGCTACCCTATCTATAATACTAATATAGAGTGGGAGGGGTAGGTCGTGTATTCAGTGTGCAGTACTCCACTACCTCATGTCGGTTACTTCATCTAAGTAATCCTAACTTGTCCTTTATTCTGTTACTACGCTCCTTACGCTATCTATGCAAAACTTGGTTGATAGAGCGGTTGGGTGAAACAAGTCAAATTCAGTAGCATACCATAGACTATGATGTGTACCTAGATGTTCTTATACAACGAATAAGGGAAATTTACTATAGCGAAGAGAGTAGGACCCATCGAACCTCAAACGCCAGACCGAATATAAATAAGCAGTTTCCAAGTGGAAACTCCCAAGGTACTTGTTTTTTTTTTTTTTTTTTTTTTTTTGGATCTCTTAGGCATCAGTGTTACAAACCGCTAGCATTCGAAGAACTTCCACAGATCAATTTGGCAAACAACAAAGGCATTTGACCTTCCATAACGATAGACGACATATTCATTCACAGAGTGTAGATCCAAAAATCGAAGAAGTAAGTATTCTAAATCTCACAATAATTCCAACACTAACCGTTCCCAGACCAACCATGAACCACATCGTGGCCCTCCAAAAGATCACCACCCGCGATCGGTGGCCCAAACCTCTAGAACCAACCGTCGCAGGTCTCGCCCGACTATTCGACACCGCGATCTCCGAAGCACGAGAGGAGCAACGGTCACAGACCGTCATTAGGACCGGCCACCCGACCCAGCCCGATTCCGGCCCACTACGGCCAGAGGAGGAGCCAGATCCTGTAAAGAGGATGTGGAGGGAGCGTGCGGAAATGTTTTCTAAAACATCCGCCAGCTCTATATCAAGGCCGGGTATATCATCAACATTAACATCAACGTCCTCCAACCTCAATCCCGGTCCCTCCATGGGCCCTCCCAATTCCACCTCCGCAAACGCCCATACGCAAGAAAACCCTAAAACTCTCGTGTCCTCCGCGCTCAAGGAAACTCACACCCTAATCTCGCTCACGCTCTCCAAACTCCACGATGAGCGGCAAGCGTGGTGGGCGTCTAAGAGCGCGCAACGGCGGGCATGGGAGGAGGCGGGCGAAGTTCAGAAGCTCACGCGGCTCCAGGTGGTCAATCAAAAGACGGCGGAGATGATTGCGGATGCGAGGGCAAGGGTTGGGGCGTGGGGGAGATATGGATTGGGTTTGGAGGGCGGGATGGCGGAGGGAAGGGTGTAGGACTGAGGTATTTAATAGATCATTCTTAGCGACAGAGTGGTGATTTGGGAAGGTGGTGATGAAACGAAGTTTTGATATCGGGACCGCAGGAGTTGGAGAGTATGATGGAAGATGTTGATTTATTGAACTACAAGGACAAGCTATGCTATGATTACGCCAGCAAGCGCATATCAGATGAAGAGAATAGAAAGGCAACAAACGATTTGTAAAGATGATTCATCACGTTCTTACAGAAAGACGCCCCTCATCGCTTCAAACCATCCCATAAAGTGGTCTGGGAAGTTGGATAGCGGAACCTCTCTTCACTGTATGCGTCTTCTTCACCTTGATCCCCACGTAGGCCTCCCGTCGTGCAGGATTGCCCTTCGTGACCGACCACGTCCGGAGTCCGTAGTAGGCGCCAATGGAGTGAACAAGCCAACGTCTACATCATATCGTCAGTGAAAACTCTGCTGTATGAAAAGTGCAGCATACGAAATGAATACGCACCCGAAACTAGCTCCCTTGTCATCTGCTAAGCTATCAAACACCAATTTATCCTTAGGCAAAGGTTCTCTCTCGTCCCTTTTCGGAGAAGGTGGCATATCGCTCATCTGTCCATTCCGTCCCACGAAGACAATCTCTTCATCTTCCGAGTCCGGATCGAACAGGCCTTCTTTCTCCTTCTGGGCCTCCTGCTCATCCCAACGTTCCACGAAGTTGCGAACCTCTTGCTCAAGGTCCATCAGGAGACCCTTGGCACCACGTGCACGCTTCAGCTTCTCGCGCACTTCCTTGGAAACCTTGTCTGTCGCATCTTCAGCTGTCGCTCCCGTGGTCTTATAACTGCCGGCTTTCTTGAGGTCTGCACGCTCCGCTGCACGATCCGCTGCCAACTTCGCATCCCAAAGCGGAGCGAGATAGTATGGGACATGGCGCACCGGGCATGTCGGACGGACCTCCCAGTCACTGGATAAAGGTGGTTGCGCATACGGATTGTGCAAAAGGCGATCTAGACAGAACGTCTTGTCGTTAGCACAATGCGGATTGATAATGGCTTGCAGAGTTCAGTCTGTATTATGTCCGTTTCTGTCCAACAGCACTTGTATTCCTACCCCGCAGTAGAGATGCAGTTTCATCTCTACATATCCACAGAAGTGAAACAAGAAAATGTGAACCCACCATTTTCCCACCTCTGTCTTCGTCTGCTCCCCTCCCTTCCCATCTTAAGAGCCTCCCGCCTCTTCAGGCTATCGCGGCGCAAAGGTTCTTTGCGCTTGACATAGCCATCTAGAATATCGTTCGCAATAGGAGCGGGCGCTATACGCTGTTGTCTTTCATGCGCATCGAGCGGTATTTCCAAAGCAACAGGGGTTGGAATTGGAGGAGCGGAGATGGTGATTCCAGCAAGGGCTACAGCGGCCTGTTCAGTCCAGGCTTCGATCTGCGCTGCAGATGGGGTAGATTGCGCTGGAGTAGGATTGCTCGGATGAATGGCCATGGTTGATGAGGGTCTTGATGAAGGTTAGGAGTCAGTATAAGCTACAGAGGTGATAAGCCACCGGGGGTGCTAGAAATCAATTGGTGTACTGCAAGTTGACTGATTATACTTGTGTTGAGAGAGAAATGGAGCCGAGACGGCGATCTTAGTATTTTCTATACTCGCCCTTTGTGATTGAGTAGACTTATGATGTGGGAAAGGGGAAAGGTGACATGATGAGGGTTGAGGTGAGATATATAGAGTCATGAATCATGGTCCCGCGGGATAGCGCTAAAGTTACTTACAGTAAGGAAAAGCGAATGGCCGATTGTGAGGTGAGACCGTGGGATAGTGAGGTGCTTCCGTAGGTTCCAAGCTTTATGTACAAAGTCTACGAAGCTATACGATACATACCTTGTTATCCAATGCTGTATGCTATTCCACAGCATTTAGTAGACTGAGACGGATTAGGGCACACAATATCATCTCATCATTGCGTTGCTACAATGTACTTACTGTACCGTACAAAGTATGATGCTAGAAAAAAACCCGACATAATCAACCTCATGAATCCATTCTTCATTCTTTGCGAAACAATCTCCGAGGCTAGACATAAGATACGAGTTGTTTCAAGGCCTCCCCCTGAGTATAAATACAATAATAAAGCAATTGTACAGTACATCCTTTTCCTAATCAAACTTCGCAAAAGCAAGTTCATAGGCCAAACCGAGCGTGAGCTTTGCATGCTGCAACATATGATCGAAATCCAAGTACTCGATCTTATCCTCGGTCGTATGAATCTTATTGTCAGAGTATTTGAAGTCACTTTCGATAACGAAGGCTGATGGGTAACCCGCCTTGGATGCGCTTGCGTGGTCGCTACAAGCATATCCGCATTTCGTCAAGACGAAAGGTATATCGCAATACACTGTGATGACCTTCTTGATGAATTCCGTTAACCCTGGGTCGACATAGTCGGTGATCACTCCAACTGATTCTGGTTCGCCGGCATCGATGGTTCTCTGGGTGAAGCCGGTCATGTCCTGCTGTAACATCGCTTTGATGTCTCGGCCTTCTATCTCATAACTGCTAAAGATGGCTTGAGAACCTAGCAGGCCACCCTCCTCAGCTGAATACCAGTGGAACTCGATTGTATTCTCCGCTTTACCTTTCAAAACATCATCAGACGTCAAGAGCACCCGGAGCGCTTCCAAAATAGTGACTGTACCGCTGCCATCGTCGTCGGCACCAGGTGCAGCCAAGATGGAGGGAAGGAATAAGTTTATGCTGTCTTGATGGGCGCCAATCACCACCGTCTTGTGGCTCTTGCCAGGTATCGTGGCAATAATACTGTTCTGACCCCAGGGGTGCATGAAAGGTTTGACAGTTGCACCATGTTCGTGTGCACCAGCATCAGCAAGAGTTTTATTGACTTGACCTAACAGCCAGCGTGAGGATTCCGCACCGTATTTCGATTTGTAGTACCGAGTATGGAAGGAAGTAAAGTGCTCCAGATTCCTGTGCATGTTCTTCTTCTCTAGCTCTTTCAGCATCGACTTCACCGTCTCATTATAAGCGGTCTTCGACGGGAATGTGACAGATTGAACACCGTTGGACCTTGTTTGCGACCCGAAGTCTGGGGTCGCAGTAACATCGAAAAAGTTCACGCCTTCCTATGTGCGCCTGGTCAGTCGTGAAGCACATATTGTGAGGCATCATTAAGCCCGCAGTGAGGAAACTTACCCTTCTCAAAGCCCACTTCTCATCTTCAGTCACCCACCTGGTTACTCCGGGAGATGTCTCGATGAGATATTGCTCAGCGTCAGCGGCCTCCGCCTGGGGATTGCGCAACGGCGCTTGCTCCGGAAGCAACAGAGATCGACCGGTTACGACCGTTGCGGCTGTGGATAGCGTGAGGAGAGAAGTGACCTTCATGATATATTTGAGCTTGAAAGCCTGTTCTATTACTTTATTTTGATATGGGGAGCTGGAAAGAGAGAGCTATATGTTGCGGGTTTGAGTGTTTACGGTAAGTAGCTGACGTCGGAGTTGCCTTGGAGATATAGGTAGCTCCGGCACAGCTCGCACACGGTTCAGTACAGTAACTCATATCCTTGTACTGGAATTCTATTGTACGGTAACTTTTGAAGGATGGGTCAATCTAGGTAGATACATTACCTACCCTATACTTGCTCGAAATATGTTATATGAAAAGCTTTCAAGGTAATACGGAATATAGATTCTGTAGCTATAATGTTCTCACTTGATTCCCTTCCCTGAACCCCAAGATAATTGAGACGGGAAGATGACGAAGACATCCCTTAAAGCCATGGAACTTATTATTACTCATACCTCTTACATAAACATAGTCCATCATTTCATCAGCTCGCTGGCCAGATAGACATTGAAGCCGGTATGTAACGCTATGCAACATTCCCCCTGACGCTAATACACCCTACAAAACAGACGAAATACCGCTCAATCCTGCCCATGATTACATCTAGACAATTCATCGCCATGGACTGGATCCTTCACCTCCCATGTCCACGCTCTCAAACTCCATCTCCCACTGATCAACATCCTCAAACTTCTTCGCCGCAGCTGAAAGCTCTTTACTCTTCACTTTGTGCTTCTCAATCTCGGTTGATGGTTCTAGAGTATCATCTTCATCTTCCTCACCTCCATCAGTATTAAACACCGAAGATTCATTCTCCTTATCTGATGAACGTCGTGAGTAAGTCTTCTTGGATGTTTTAGTAGACATAAGAGCAGTCTTGCCGGTTGTCGGAGCTGCAGGAGTCTTCTTGGGTTGGACTTTCTTTTTCCTTGCTGGTGTCTTTAGTGCCGCCTTCTTCGACGTACGGCCTTGTCTTGTCATTGGTACAGCAAGCTCATCTTCATCGGAATCCGGCTCGATATCAAACTCCTGATCGGAGCTGTTTAGGATATCGAATTCGCTTTCCCGTTCATCTCTTGCTTTTTGACGCCTCTGAGGGAGCAATGACTGAAGTGCGGCCGTAGACAATGGTGGAGCATTGTGCTTTTTTCGTGTGGATTTCCTTGCATGGCCCGGAGTAGGTGTCGCATCAACAGTTAAACAGTCTTTCCGTTGGCGGCTATGAGCATGCGATCTATCTGGTAACGTCTCTCCTCCTTCACCAAGTGTAGTTTGCAACGGGCTACTAGACCTTGGAGGAGCCATAGTCTCACTGAAAGTTTCTTCATTAGGCGTGTATTGGACCTCGGCATCTACGGGGTCTTCTGGTAGGTGATCTGTGCTAGAACTGGATACTATCTCCGCTTCAACCTCCTGCGGAGAATCAATCAATGGTGGTGGCGATGATTGCGGGACTTGAATCTTTGATCGAGGAGATGCTAACTTTCGTTTCCGAGAAATCGATGTTCGAGGGTCAGATAAGGATAATCCGGAAGCAGAGTCTAGCGACAGTCGTCCCTTCGACTTATCGTGATTCAAGGGTGTAGATTCATCATCGGGATTGAAATCATCAAACTCGCCTAAATCATCATCCAGATCACCTAGATCATCCAGATCACTTAGATCATCCAGATCACTTAGATCATCCAGATCGCCCGCTTCGCTAGTACCTGTCCGTTGCACCATATGTAAGATACTAGGCTGTCGTGGTCGTCTCTTGAAATTCGCAAGCGCCAGTACTGTTGTTTCACCGGCCGGAGTTCCTCGAACCTTCACCATAGATGCGGGTGGACGCAATGCTGTAGGAGAGGACAAGAACCTAGGACTACGCTGTGATCTGCTATTTCGTGTTGTTGTCGGTCTTGTGCCTACGGCGCTTCTGTCCGCCTCTTTTTCAGCGCTATCTTGTTCCTGATCTTCCTCATCGACCACACCTCGTTCTTTTTGCAAGGATTGAGTCTCTGCACACTGCCTTCTCGACTTACCCTTCTTTTCCCCCTGTACCTTTGTAATCGCTGTTACAGGGCCGTCATCTCTCAATAGTGCTCCTGACATCATCGATTGTGTATTCTCATTGCGGCGCGGTCGGCCCGGAGCCCGTTCTGCAAATTTCGTGGCCGATTTTCCAGAATCACTAGGAGATCCACTACCACTATTTTGTTGATCGTGTGCATTGTGATCGTCTTGTCGAATGTTGCGCCTGTTGGTCGCATCCGTTGCTGTTGATGGCTGCGCGACGCGTTTCGTGGATGTAACCTTCGTGCGCTTTGGCCGAGGCATCTCTTTTTCTCTTTTGAAAGGATTAAAAGGAACGAAAGACGGATAAGTCAGCTATGCGAAAGGGTTTGAAAGATGTCACGTCCGTTGACAGCGCATGGGGAATCAAAAGTGTTGGTCATTCAGTAGAGGTAGACGCGTTGTTACTCGTTAAAGTGTGCTGCAAGCTTCCATTGTTTGGAGTCATTGCTTGGCATTTAGAAGAACGTGACTTCACTAGCTTGAATTCCGATGGGCAAAGAACACAGTTATAGCTCACTTCACGTGCGTATTGAAATTCAAATATAACCTATTTGCGTCTACCTGTTCTAAGGTATCCATCCCCCTTCGTCTTCGGTCTTTAACAGGAATTCAACTTGAGATGAGTAGATGCTGTCAATCAGTTTCCCTCCCACCAGATTCATGAACACTCCTCGTGAACACCCACCCCTATACATGACTGCCAAGAAGCTTAAGTGTGAAATGAAGGTACCTTAGACTCCAATGGAAAGGTCTCCATGAACTTAAGTATAGCTAGTATTTTGTTACGCCCAGTACTCCACGCTGGTGAAATTGTCCAGTACCTTATCCCGGTCACCTAGACTTGAACCCATGGAGAGCTCCCTTTAAATAATTAAGAATTCCCACCCCGTACCGTCATGAAAAATATCGTACAAGAAGTGATGCTTACCAGCTGGCTGAACGCGAAAGTTTTGGGAAAGTTTTGAGAAAATAGAAAAGGGATTGAATGAGTGAGATTATATATGTCCGGAAAGGGGTTCGGTGGAAGGAACAGTGTGCTCTTGCTCGGTAGAATCCTCTACAGCGAGACTTTCAGGAGGTCGTAGCATCTGCGGAACAATTACCCCCAGCTCCGATGGCGGAAGAGAAGATTGCGCAGCGCTGCTAGCCTCGGGACTCGATGTTCTCACAGAACCTGGCGAGTTATGTGAAATAATGCCAGTTGGACTGGTCGCTCTCAGAGAATCTGATTGTGACGCAGCAAACAGAGCCTCGCCCTTTTTCTGGCTTCTAGCTTTGTATTCACTCAGACTCATCTTCTTAATTTTCTGGCGGGGTGTTGAAATTGTCGGATTAGTGATAGAAGGTGAAAGGATCTGTAATTGGGAACCCGGTCCACTAGGAGATACTGCTGCATGTGCACCAGCATTCTCACCTAGCGTGCTAGCAGCAGATGGGGTGGTAGGGGATTGCGTGGAGAATGTGGGTACAGGCGGAAGTTCCACTTGCAGTCCATACGACCGGCGTGAGAGTTGGGGTACTTCTGGACCGGGCATTGTTGGAGAGGAGGGCTTTGATGACCAGGGAGGGGCCGGCGGTTGAATGGGTGGATGTGATGTATCAGATGACTTCTCATCAGTAGACTTCGTAGCTACGATATCCACACCATTGACCCCGGAACCGGGTTTTGTGGTTTGCTGGTCTTCAGCAGCATTTTCCATTTCAACATCACTGACGGGCGGAACCTGCAACGAAGAATCTTCTGAGGGATGCTGTAGTTGTTCAAGACCATCAGTAACTTGCGCATCCGAGGCTGCGGTCGTAGAAATGTCATTATAGCCAACATCAGTCATCGCCTCATCCTTTGCACTTTCATTCGTTGAAAGAGGTTGCTGTCTATCTTCATAATAAGCGTGCATCTCTGTGGTTTGTCGTAATAACATATTCCTCAATGACGACGTATGCTTCTTGCGTTTCTTTGGCGGGAACTCAATTTTTTCGTTCGCGTCTTGATCTGTCTGCACAGACGAGTCAGTGTAGACAGGCCTGACGATCAGTTCCGACCGGTGTCGGGCAACACCATTGGCGTTATGGGTCTGGGTCGAATGTTTCCCCAACAGTGCGCGTCCGTTTAGCTGGCCATGTTTGTGATTGCGAGGGATATGGGACTCCGATGTGCGATCTTTCAAGTTCGTCGGAAGGAGGACAGGAGGATCAGGAAAACCGAGTTGTTTCTGTTGGGTGTTAGTCATTGGGCGATTTCTCGTCGAGTCTTTGAGTAGCCCTACAGATGTCGTAACATTTGGTGTATTAAGAGTCGATCCACCACTGTTCCGTTTGCGTCGCTTTGGCTCGTTTTCCATCTGCTCGAAGAGTTTCTGTTCTTGCAGGAATTTCCTCTTCTCTCTATCTGACATCTCCACACCAATTCCAGCGGCGGTATCACCAGATACATGTGTAGCAGGTGTGATATCACGACTTGCAACCTTACTGTGCGCCGAACCAGAAGTAGACCTACTATCAGCATTATCTTCCTCTTTGTCCCCACCCATGACGGCTTCACTTCCTGCTCGACTATTCGTTGCGCGGCCAGTACTCAGCGGTGAGACCTGTGTACCTTGTTTCTTAGCCTTTCTGGACGATTTTTGAGTATGAGTTGTTTGGTCAGATATTTGCCTGCCACTGCGACGATAAGCGAATTTCCGCATAGCGCACTCATCCAAAGGGCGATTGCACGCACAACCACCAAAGTTCGCGAGAACTCTGGCGGACCATCGAGCGAGTTCTTCATTAGCTTGACTGATACCTTCATTTTTGAATTGCCCATTAGCTAACGAGGAAGATAGCAAATCTCTAACACTCTCGTGTATTTCCCATGGTATGGTTATCTCTTCTCCGGGATGAATCTCGGTCTTAGAAAGGAAGCAGAAATGCCATTCATTCCCATCAACGATAAAGACTCTCATTTCTAGGTTGGGAGCGCAACTTCGACGGACATATCGAAGGTCTGTTCCCTCTCTTCGAGCGTCAATGTAGATTGGGAGATGAGGTGGAAAGAAAACGAAAGGCTCGGGGTGACGCAAGGTTGCCCATCGGTTTGAATGAATTTGAAAATATTCCTCCTTCCGCCCCACATGACCTTTCAGTTCACCAATATAATTTCCCTTGGGAACCTGTGACTCCACGGTGAGAAACTGGTGAACGGGATGGTTGCCTTCAATCACAACTCCTTTATCCTCACGGGCTTCCTTGACAATGTTCGGCGCAGTTTCAGCAAGCTCGTCCATAGACAGGTCCGACCTTTGGAAGACCTCACTAGGACTTCTTCCGTTGGTAGCAGCTGCAAGTGCCTCCGGGTCCTTTAGCCAAGAAAACAGATCATTCGTCACTCCAATATCATTGAGAAGATTTGCTTCAATAACTCGAAAATCGTTTTGTTGGCGACATAGCTGCATGAATTCTGGAGCATAGTATTCGACTAATGAGCCATTGAGACCAGGTGTTATAGGCGACTTGGTAGGGCTCTGTCTCGAGTGAACTGTGGAACTTGCGCGTTTCCGAGAATGCGAGATCGAAACAAGTTGATGACTCAGAGAGGCTACTGAACCCGAAGGTTTATGGTTGGTCTTCGGACGCTTGTTTGGGGGAGGTTGCTGATCTCTTGGACTACCGCTTTTTCGATCTATAGCAAAGTAAGAATTTTGTTTATCTGAAAGAGGCCAGCCGTTCGACTGGACAGCACCTGTAACTGGATCTTTTATCTTCTTTTTGTGGCTCTTGGTCGCAGGGCGTCGTGGCTTCGACTCAGCTTGTCGTAATCTATGATCCCTTTGTATTTCGATGGCCCTCTTCTTATCGACCGGCCTCGGAACGCAATCGATGCACTCGTGAATTTCCGGCACTCCATCAGGATTAGTGACTCCATAATAGCATGCGATGTGCTGCCAGGTATTACACCTTTCACACAAAACAGTGGCGCCATCGTCGTCTGTAAATTCACAAATGCATTTGATGGTAGAAGACTCCTCATCGTCGTTGGCCGTATCTAAGGCAAGCGCACCATTAGTATGAGCGAAGGTACCGGGTAGAGCGGCCACCGAGGTCAGCTGAGTATCAGCATGGGTTCTCAGTGACGGAAGTTCTGTCATAATCCGATCGCTGAGCATGTGAAGGTGGTTTCGTTTCTCTAGGAAGCAAATGTAAGTCTCGAGCTATCGGACGGGCATGACGACCGTCGCGCTCGCGACGACTTCGTAGCCGTTTTCAACGCCGATTATGAATGTCCGAACTCGATGGGATGCAAAATGGACGATTTCCAGTCGCTTTGGTACGTCGTGAGAGAGTTGCGCAGTGAGGCGTGAAGAGGTTCGCGCAGATGAGGAGATTGTTATAGGTAGTGGATAGCGATGATAAATTGGCTGATGCAATTCTATCGAATTTTAATTCCAAAACTATCATCAGAAGCGATATTCGCATCCAATATTGTTGCGAGGCAAGCGATGGTCTCGAGGTTAAGGTAGTGTTGAGCAAGGCACGGTTGGGTGATTGGCGTTCAGCTGGTTGGCAGTAACAAGGGGTGTGGATGGCCAGTCGAGATGAAGGAAGAAGGGTCGAGTTGGCGATGAAAGGGTATGCTTGAATTGACGGCAGGAAGAAGGTGTGTAGGAGAGGAAGATGAAGAGGAGAAGATTGCGCTTGAGTGGGTAGAGACCTGAGGGTGGGAGGAGGGTTGAAGGGGAAGGAAAGAGAGCAGACAAGCAAAAGGCGCTTTCCTTCTTTCTCATTGCAAGAGAACGAGGATTCCGGCTAATCCTAAACGGGACGAACATGGGCCCCTCCAGCGTCCGAAGGGCCAAGCGTGAAATCACTGGGAATATAAGGGGAAAAAAAAGGTTCAACCAGCGATAATAAGAGCATAACATGAGAAAAAGCTGGTTGGATATGAACAGAAAGGATATACTTTTTACAGTAGGAATATATATATATATATAAAAAACGAAGGTCGAATGGAGGATGGGAGTAGAGTAAAAGATGAAGATAAAAGGTCCACTGTTGTTCGCTTGCGCCGCATATGTTGGTTATGAGGGGAGCACCACAGAACACCACCTCAAGAGGCAGCGTCGTTACCTTACCAGCAGACCTCTTCTCAATATAATATCTTCTCCGCAGTTTTGCATGAAAAGTAGATGTAGAGCAGAGTATGAAAGAGCAAACAGAAATACCGTTACAAAGTATACGAAATTTTATCGAGTAAATAACAACGAATAATAATAAGAAGTGTTTTTGTAGGAGCAAGAGGTAACGGATGCAAGGTGGAGAGAAAGTGGACAGGCATGGAGTGAATAAAAGCGGCTAGGGAGGGCTGGCAAAAGTGGCATGAAAGACTTTTCAAGGATCAACAAGGCCGAAGTTTAACGAATCACAGTGCCCTCATACCCTTGTCTGGTTTCTCTTCGCCTGAGTTCGGGCGCATCGTTCGCTCCTTGACTGTTCAGTTTTTGAAAGGATTCTTAGAACTAGTTACGAACTAATAAATCATGTGATGTTTCATCTCCAATTTACACCTGTATGCTTAAGGTAGGTAAGGTAGCTAGGATGACCGGCCGCTTATTCCTTCCGGCTGGACTTCGAAACTGGTAAAGTACCGTATGGTAAGGTAGAGGTATGGACTCAGGAGTTTAAACCTCTCTTTGGAAAAATCACCTGCCAGAATGATGTGTGAATCACCGATAAGTGATGAACACCAAGTAACGACTACAAGTATAGATCGAGACTCATGTTGCCTACCTCTTCCAATTCTTCCCTTTATCGTCTCCAGCCCCCTCTTCTCTAGTAATCGTTGCAAACCAACCTGATAGGTGCTGCATGCTGATTATCAGTATTACTGCATGTAGACACATCGGTTTGAAAGACGGAAGGACCTTGAACAGCAGCGCAATTCATCACAATGTATTATCAACGCTCCTATTGGGTTCCAACCTTGTGGTGTACTATACTCTTGCCTTACAACCCGCTCTTGACCAGTCAGGCATTTTATAGCTTCTGAAATGACCCGTACAGCCGCGTCTACTTTCGTTTGAGAATATCCCTATTTCTGGATGGCCGGATAACCCCATGGTTCGGATCGTGGATTCATCCTCGGAGAAGACCAATATGAACTACAAAACCAGAATTCTCTCCAAGTTCTTTCGTTACGAAGGCATCTGGAAGTCTCCAGGTTCTGAACCGTGCGTGGAAACTTGTCAACCACGACTCGAAGACATCTGGAGACCGCAGTTGTTGGGCGATGATACAGACAGTCGGTTCTGCAGCGGCACCTCCTATTTGACGGAGTTCACAGATATCAACGCAAGTACTCACGAAGGGTTCTATAAGAGCCTCGTTGTAGATGCAGTCGCATGCAATCACGACGTCAAATCCTACATTTGGAAGTTCGGCCGGACTCTGACTTGGCCCTTTGAGCACCCTTTGAAGTGAAGAAACCGCATCCATCTCCCAGTCCAGGGGAACTACTGATACGTTCGAGGGAAGATCATCAGTCTCAGCCCTAGCTGGGCGTTCACGAGTTCGCCTGTTTCCATTGGATCGTGCCGGGACGGATGATGGAGTGTTTTCCGCAATGTTTTGTTTCAACAACTTGAGAGCATAAACTTGATCCGTTGCAACGTATGCTCTTACACTCGATGCTAAGCACGATGTGACCATGCCAGAAACGCCAGAACCTAATTCTATGACTGATGAGTTTGGTCCAAGGACCTCATATTCTTTGAATATGTTTTGTTGGCTTAGCCACTCAGCTAACAAGGGTGTAACCTTCCATAATACTGTGAACCGTAAGGTTAGACGTCGGGGAAATAGGGAGATGCATTGTAGACTCACCAGCGCCTGTTGTCCCCTCCTTTTGATTAGAAGATAGAACCGTAGGTGACTGATATATGACAAAATCTCTACCGGCAACAGTGATATCGAGGACAGTTCGTTTTGGATCAACCATGCCAAGACCATGGGACGGAATCGGTTGTGAGAATGTGATAAAGGCCTCTAGTCAAAGCAGAATAAGTTACTGCTTGCGTGAAATATTCGTGCCTAGTAGGATCAAACATGTGGTCACCTTCTTCCGGATCCCGTACTTCGTCGCCGAGAGCGCCAATCAATCGATCAAGCATGGCTGCGCCTCGTTCTCTTCAGCGCCAGTTTTGTTGACAAGTATGAAAATGGAAGAGATGCAATAATAAGCAGGAGAAGAACAGAAGTAAAGATCCAACCGTCTCGGTTTTTAGCTGTTTATGAAAGCAGTATATCTGAATCAAGAGTAATCCAACTGGAGGCAGGAGATCCAGCCTTACAGTAAAGTCTGGCGAACAGCTAGTTCTACCTAATAACCTGATAATGAGGGATACTTTGTTCAATACCAGATATGTCCTTTTCAGTTCTAATGTAATACCAAGGCGAGATATCCAAGGGACTATCTGGGGCACCAAGAACCGGGCCCGCTTTAGGTTGGTCGCCTGGAGGGTTGTGACTTTTGTGATTGCCCCAAGGTAGGTAGCCGTGGAGGTCCTCCACCATACGTAAAGTTCTTGTACAGGAGTGTCAAAAGATACTCGGAGTCGGGGTTTACTATACGTTAAAAAGCTACGTCAGCTCGCTTCCAACCCGACGGAAGGTTACCGGAGAGGTATCGTACAAGTACAATACAGTACAGTACCCATTCAGATACGGAGTAGTTATCCACGCTTACGGTAATGGTTATTCGTCTAGCCCAAGATATCCTGGTTCTAGACATTCCCCCTGGTCGAAAGTGCAGCACCAGCTTTGTGCCAGCCTCAGGTCTTGTCCCAGCTACTTGTCCAGCTAATTGTCCATCAGCTTGGAACTTTCCAACTCACTTATTATTACGAGAATCTCCTCGCAAGAAACTCTCAATCTAGCTTTCTCATCCTCAAGCTGATACTCATCTCATCACCTGCATCGTTTAAACCTTTACCCCTACACCACATCTGACCATCTTACTTCGTCATAACCTGCCCAGAGCTCCGAGACAGTCTCCATATCAACGACTCCCCTACAAATACCTGCATCTAAACACCTGCAGTTGATCTTAATCCCTCGAATCCCTCGCGACATCGGGACACTATTAGATCTGAAACATGGTCAACCTGAAGACCTTGGCTCCCCAGCCCAAGGCCTCAAAATCCGGGCCTTATACCGCAGAAGCGCCTGGTTACCAGAAGGTTGATGGCGAGACCATCCCTAGGCGCAATGTAAAAGCCAAAGATCAGCTCCTTACCAAACCTAATGATAATGTCTCCACCATCTTTGAGCTGGTCAAGCACAGCTCTGCTAAGTTCGGCAATGCGAAAGCTGTGGGATACCGTACTATGGTCCATGTTCATAACGAGACCAAGAAAATCAAGAAAATCGTAGACGGCAAAGAGCAGGAAGTTGACAAGAGCTGGCAATATTTTGAGCTTAGCGGATACAAATACCTCAGTTTCGTAGAATATGAGCAGCTCATGCTGAAGATTGGTGCTGGCTTTCGAAAGCTAGGCATTGCCAGCCCCGAGAGAGTGCACATATTTGCTGCCACCAGGTAAGGTTTTAATAAGAGCTTTCTGATACTTGGGTCACCTTTCTAATTTAAATTAGCCCCCGCTGGCTTGCTATAGCACACGGTGAGTCCCTAAATTCAAACTCCGTTATAAACTAGCCTAACGAATTAAAACAGGAGCCATCTCCCAGTCAATACCCATCGTAACTGCATATGACACCCTAGGAGAGGAAGGTCTCAAGCACTCTCTTTTGCAAACAAAGGCAAAGTTGATCTATACCGATCCTCACCTTCTAACGAAGCTCATCCGACCACTCAATGAGGCTAAATCCATCGACTTCGTTGTGTACGATGACCTTAATGGGGTTAAACAGGAGGATATCGATAAATTGAAAAAGGCTCACCCACACCTCACCATACATAGCTTTGACGAGCTGATAAGGTTCGGCGAGAAAAACCCAATCGAACCTACACCCCCAAAGCCAGATGATTTAGCCTGCATCATGTTCACCAGTGGGTCTACGGGAACTCCCAAAGGAGTTATGATCAAGCACAGCAACATCGTTGCCGCAGGTAAGTGGAGATTGACCCATCTTTACTCTGTTGTTATTATGTTTCATGAGCAATGCTGACACCCTCCTCTCCATCAGTTGCTGGGGTTGATCTCATCGTTGGTCCATACCTTGGCCCTGGTGATGGCTTACTCACATACTTACCCCTTGCGCACATTCTAGAGTTTGTCTTTGAGAATGCAGTGCTGTACTGGGGTGGCACCATGGGGTATGGAAGTGTCAGGACCTTATCGGACACAAATGTTCGTAACTGCAAAGGCGACATCCGCGAATTTAAACCTACAGTCCTTGTTGGCGTCCCTGCTGTTTGGGAAACAGTCAAGAAAGGAATCCTTACTAAGGTGAATGCTGGCAGCGCTCTCACCAAGAATGTCTTTTGGGGAGCTATGGCTACTAAGAGTTTTCTCCTGTCAAATGGCCTCCCCGGAAGTGGTGTCCTCGATTCTATTGTCTTCAATAAGGTCAAAGAAGCTACGGGAGGTAAGCTAAGAATTTGCATGAATGGTGGGGGGCCAATCGCAAAGGAAACTCAACGCTTCATTTCCATGGCTATTACTCCTATGATCAGTGGCTACGGTCTAACGGAGACGTGTGGGTAAGTGCTAGGAAGGAGTACCTATCATGCGTATCAAATCTAACGATCATATAGAATGGGTGCCCTGATGGATCCGTTAGCCTGGACTGATACTACTCTTGGCGAACTTCCCGGCTCTATTGAGGTTAAACTCGTAGATTTTGCAGATGCTGGATACTTCTCGACGAACAATCCACCACAGGGAGAAATCTTGATTCGTGGCGGTGCAGTTACAACTGGCTATCTTGATCTTCCAAAGGAAACCGAGGAGTCCTATACTTCCGATGGATGGTTCAAGACTGGTGATATTGGAGAGTTTAGCCCAAAGGGTGACCTCCGTATCATCGACAGGAAGAAGAATTTGGTCAAGACCCTAGCAGGAGAGTACATCGCTCTAGAGAAGGTATTTAATCACATGATTGTGATACGGTTATTTACCGAAATTGACATCTTTTAAGCTCGAATCCACATATCGTGCTGCTCAGGCAGTTGCTAACATCTGCATCTATGCTCGTGCCGATAAGCATAAACCCATTGCAATCATTGTCCCGGCCGAGCCAGCTTTCAAGAAACTAGCGGCCGAAAAGGGCGTGAAGGGCGAACACCTTGAAGAATTAGTTCACAGCGATGTTCTCAATAAAGCTGTTCATCAGCAGCTCCTAGATGTCGGAAGGAAAGGGGGCCTCGCATCATTTGAACTGATTGATGGTATTGTCCTCGCAGATGAAGAATGGACTCCTCAAAATGTGGGTAGAATCATGTCAATACTATTTTAATAACGGTCGCTAATCATCACCTAGGGGTTCACCACTGCTTCCCAGAAGCTCAATCGCAAGGTTATCCTTGACAAGTACCAGAAGGAGGTTGATAAGGCTTATTCGGGCAGCTCGTAATCATCTCTATGCTATTAGGATGTTATTCTACCTGTTGGGACGTAGAGCTTTATGTATAGCACGAAGCTCTGCGTCTCATGGCGTTTCTATCTGGAAATTTGGGGAATCTTAATTCGGTTCCGGCTGTATTTAATGCTTAAGTTTGATTCATTGCTTCGTAGGCCTGAAAATGTTTCGAGCTTATACTAAATGGTTCGATCGTTCCATGTCTGCTTCGGCAGTATGAGATCTTAACCAAACGAATGTTGAAGTTTCGAAAATTTGATCCTGTAACCTTGATAGTCGTGCCTCTAATTGCTTCGCTCTTCGATCGGGGGAGAGCAAAGCGAGTTATGCTTTGATTTTGTGTTCATGGCTTGAATTATAATTACATTGCGTTAATCATCTTGATAACAATTCTTATGAAAGTATAGAGTATTGAAGTGATTGGTTCCAACATGGTTTTTGCCTCTTAAATTTGAAGTGCTAGACGAACATCAGGAACAACGTAACGATGCACATCTGCTCTTCCCATTGCTAGATCTATGTTCCTTTGGCAAACATTTAGTCGGTCAACGAAAAGATTTCGTTCTAAATTCTTGTTTTTACCATATTCAAAGATGCATCGGGCACCGCAAGCCATGATAACTCGGCCGATGGCCACAGATATCACCGTGAACATACCACGGGATCCGAATACACTATCCAACTACCACAACTTTGTCACTACCCACGTAACGGCCAACCTCGAGATTGACTTCAACAAGAAGATTCTCACTGGGAGCGTTTTCCTAACCTTGAAGTCTGTAACTCATTCGGAAACCGATGAGATCAAACTTGATACCAGGTAGGGCAGCTTTCACCAACAAAGTTCTTGAATAGAACTATAGTGGCCGAGCGAGTTTATACAGTACTAATACGCTTGTAGCTACCTCGAAATTAAGGACGTCAAGGTTGAAGGTAAAAGCTCAGAATGGAAGATTGCTCCGCGCCTTGAACCCTATGGGAGCGCGCTCTCGATCAAATTAGACCAGGGAGTGGAGAAGGACAAGGACGTGGAGTTAGAGGCTCGTAGCTTCTACTGCACTGCAGGTCCGTTTAACTAACATAGGTAGATTTTATTGAGTACAACTTCACAATGCACTGCTCTTCAATGGATGGGCCCAGAGCAAACGTCGAACAAAAAGCATCCTTATCTCTGTAAGAATCCCACTTAATTGATTTAGCAGGAACGCAGCACCTCTAATATCTTTGCAGTTTCCCAGTGTCAAGCCATACATGCGAGATCTGTATTCCCATGTCAAGACACACCGGATGTGAAGTCAACTTTCGAATTCAATATAAGGTCGCCGCTACCAGTGCTTGCCAGTGGTCTTCCGACTGGATCTAGAGACTATCGACCTGGAAATGATGGTGATAGTGGCACGTTGCTCTATACTTTCAGACAGCAAGTACCCATTCCAAGTTATTTGTTTGCTCTAGCAAGTGGTGACCTTGCATGTGCATCTATTGGCCCCAGGAGCACAGTATGGACGGGTCCGGAAGAACTCTCCGCGTGTAAGTGGGAGCTCGAACGTGATATGGAAACATATATGGAAGTAGCAGAAAGGATTGTGTTCCCATACGCATGGACTACGTACAATGTCCTTGTATTGCCTGCGTCCTTTCCCTATGGGGGCATGGAAAATCCAATTTTCACATTCGCTACGCCGACTATAATAAGCGGCGACCGTAAGTTTTCCTGTATCTGCATTAGTTGATGCCCACTGACTGATCCCCTAGGCGAGAACGTTGACGTTATTGCGCACGAGTTATCCCATAGCTGGAGCGGCAATCTTGTCAGCAATGCTTCCTGGGAACACTTTTGGCTCAATGAAGGCTGGACAACCTACCTGGAACGACGTCTTCAAGCGGCGATTCATGGCGATTCTCACCGTGACTTTTCAGCGATTATCGGATGGAAGGCTCTTCAGGACTCTGTTGAGAGATATGGTGAAGGTCATGAATTTACAAGACTGGTAATTGACCTCAAAGGTAAAGACCCGGATGACGCTTTTAGCTCAATTCCATATGAGAAAGGTTTCATATTCTTGTATTACCTTGAAAAGCTCATAGGAAAAGATTCATGGGACAAGTTCATCCCACACGTACGTTATACCACTTTTCCGCATAAGGGTATATATCTTACATATTTACAGTACTTCAATAAGTTCAAATACAAGTCCCTCGACTCGTATGACTTCAAATCCACTCTACTCGACTTCTTTGCGTCTGACGATGCTGCGTCCAAGAAGCTTACCGATATCGATTGGGACAAATGGTTCTACGCCCCGGGCTACCCTCCTAAACCCGACTTTGACGAAACCCTTGTGAAAGCGTGCTACGCCCTAGCCGATAAATGGGAAGCTCACACCCAGAATCCAGACGATGGTTTTAAGCCTCGTTCCTCGGACATTGCGTCCTGGACCGCGAACCAGAGCGTCGTATTTCTCGAGAAGTTACAGAAGATGGATTACCCACTGCGTACCGACGATGTCACTTTGATGGGTGATACGTATGGATATGCCGAGAGCCAAAATGTAGAACTTGTCAGTAGGTTCTTTGGACTTGGCTTGACGGCAAAATGTGAAAAGGTCTATGAGCCGACGGCTGAGCTCCTTGGGAAAGTCGGTAGGATGAAGTTTGTGAGGCCTCTTTATAGGCAATTGAATCTGGCAGACAGGGCACTGGCGCTGAAGACATTCGAGAAGAATAAGACCTTCTATCACCCGATCTGTAGGGGTCTGTTAGAGAAGGACCTTGGATACAACTGATAGATAGGACAAGTGGAATCCGAAATGGGATTCTCTGGAAACGGCTTGTTGGGTCTCTATTCAGATAAGAGTTGCGACCTGTATCTGGCTTCCATACTTATCGACCCATTAGCATAGTTCTAAGCATAATGCAACCATCCTACGAGTGCTGATGTACTTTTATCCTCACCACGTAAATACACACGATCATCTTCTCAGTTCATGAGCTTCCTATGATCAACCTCTTTCTTGTGATATAGGTTTCATTCTCGTAGTCTTCTGTTGTTAGAACTCAGAAGAGATTCTTCCCAGTCAAGGTTAGTTTTCTAATACTAGTCCCAGAGCGGTGAAGCGCAAATACCTTAGTTCTATCAGTTCAGGGGCTGCAATGAATTCGAACATCAACAGGATCCTTTTCGAAGCAACAACTTTATATGGGTATACATACGTTATTAGTAAAGGATATAATGATTGTATGATTTATTAAATTGGTTTAGAACTATACGGGCTACTCTCTTCCTGGCGCACGATGCGCCTTACACTAAATCGCCTAATACAAGCTTGTGTCGTTGCTGTTATTATTGTCATATGCTTATATTCCCCTTTAAGCGGTTCTGCGAGAAATGATGTCGAGCTTCACCGATCTCAGAGCGCTCACAGAAGAGGGAAGATAAAAACCGCGTTCCTTCATGGCTATCGGGCGTATAAAACTTATGCCTTCCCTCATGACTCCTTAAAACCGCTCAGCAAAACGTATCGCGATGACAGGTATGGACTTCTGTCTACTTTATCTGTCTACTCTATCTGTCTACTCTATCTCTTTAGTTGCGCGACAAAAGTCGAGATCATTACGTTCCACTAAAGCTAATTTATTGATCTAGGAGCGGATGGGGACTAACAGCAGTAGACGCCTTGACTGGTGCTATTCTACTTGAGATCCCTGATGTGGTCCATGAGACATTGGATCATGTAAATTCAATCGACTTCGATGTAGTCGAAGGGGGAAAGTATGCAGTTTTCGGCACAACAATCAGATATCTGGGTGCTCTCCTTTCAGGTACAGTCTCACTGTTCGCGGTCAATATAGAAATCCCCTAAACGACGCCCAGCATACGACTTGTTAACTACAACTCATAAACGCTTGGTTTCGGACCTACCTCCAGCGAAGATTCAAACTCTGTTGTCCCAAGCAGAAAGGTTAGGTATGAGACTGGCACCCGCTTTCAGCACCCCCTATGGTATAAATCATCATACTCTATTTCCAAACGGTTCGTTTGAGAATCCCCATAATGACCATACTGATATCACCTCCATATCTGGGCTTGTCCTCGAGTTCACCCACCTCTCTTCTCTAACAGGCAATTCTACATACGGCACACTGGCCCAGAAGTCTATGTTGAATCTCTTGAACCCTAAACCCGACCCCGTATCCTCGTACCCAGGCCTGCTCCCCAAACACGTCAACATCACCACTGGTGTCTTCGAAACCGAGGACTTGGGCGGCTGGTCACACTCCGGTGGCGGTTTCTACGAAATGCTAATGAAGAACTACGTCTACGACCCTACCGGTTTTTCTGACTACCGAGATACCTGGATCCACGCGGCCGATTCCACCATCAAGAACCTAGCCTCGCATCCTCTGCAACGGCCCGATCTCACCTTCCTCGCCGACTTCCAGGGTGACAAACTCATCTACCGCGCTGACGCGAGCGGAATGTTTGCCCCCGCGAACTTCATTCTCGGCGGGGCCGTGACGGGAGAGAAGCGCTTCGTAGATTTTGGTCTTCGGCTCCTGAAATCGTACGTCTCGTTGTACGAGGCCACCACCTCAGGGCTAGCTCCCGACGTTATTTCATGGATCCCTGCGACCTGTACTTCGGATGATGTCGACACGAAACCCGAGTGCCGTGTCCCCGAGGAATACGCGACACAAGAGGAGAGCGGGTTCGTCAAGAAACACGGGTTTTGGGCCACAGATTCCAGATACCTTCTCCGGCCCGAGGTGCTAGAGAGCTTATACTACGCCTACCGAATCACCGGGGATCGGAAATACCAACGAATTTCCTTCGACCTGGCAACGAAAATCATCCACGCGTGTTGGGTCGAGTCTGGGTTCGCGGAACTGAAAGACGTCAACGTAGCTCTGAATCAGACGTTGACGGAGGGTAAGAATGATTGGATGAGCAGCTATATGCTGAGCGAGGTGCTGATGTATGCGTATATTGTGCATGTTGAGGTTGGTGAACTGATGCTTGAAGATGGGCAGATTATGAAAATGGCTGATGATGGTGAGCAGGATGATCAGTCGTGGCATGTGGGGCGGAAGAGGATGGAATGGGTTTTTAGTACGCAAGGGCATCCGTTGAGAGTGAAAGCGAGTGTGAAATCATGATGTTGTAACGTGATAGGTGGAAGAGGCGGTAATGGTTTTGATCCCCAAGTCTTCGATTTCAGTTCCCTTGAATATGAAACTTATTTCTGAACAATGGTGCTCTGATAATTGCAGTATGAAGATCACTGGATGCACAGTTTCTTGGACAATGATAGTAATGATATCTGAATAGCTAATGTTGCAAGCTCTTTCCTTTGTAGACTAGCTATGCATGTATTGCTCCCTCCCAGAGGAAATGTCCTTCAAGTACTGCGTATAGAGCCAGAAAATGAGAGAAACAGAAGGATAAAGACCGTGTAAAACATGAATACATCAATAATACAGAGGCACTTATCAAATTGGAGTCGAACCTTTATCCGTTTTTATGATACCCTACCCATCCCTATCCCATTGATTATGACCCATCTCTTGTGTGTAACGCCGAAATCCATGCATATACTGATTGAACCCACACGACCATGTAGCCCCTTAGTATGCTCGAAAACGCCCATCTTCCGCTGAAGTGCATGAAATTACTCAAGAACGCCTCATTTGCCGCTGAAGGGTGTGGAAAGAACTTCAAGAGAGAATATCGCTAATATTTTTGTCTTGAATTCAGAAGCAGAAGTATAACACGCCTCCAACTCCGGTCAATCCAACGCCGAAATACCACCAGTAGTCTGCGTTGTAGCGTTTTATCCTGTTCCTGAAAGCTTTGTAGTTCAAGGGTAACTCAGAGTCCTCTGGAGAAACCGTTCTTTTCGCTTTGCCACCAGAAGTTGCGGTAGGCGTATCTGTCGGGTTGAGCGTGGTCGTTGGGAGCATCTGAGGCGGTTTGAAGGAGAGGTACAACGGCTGTTGAGGGGAACCGTCGAACATGAACAAATTAAGTCGCATTATGTTATGGTACGGATCTACGAACACTTCATACCTCTGTAGGGGACAAGTTAGAATTCAGTATTGGTTACAATATTGAGAGATTCTGACCTACCTCAAATATTTCGGGTTGACTATAGCGAAGGTATATGCCTCGGTCATAGTTGCAGGGGTCTGATGTTAATTGTCGACCATCCACGGAAATCGGGCTGAGCGAGAGAGAGCCGTTTACTAGCTTTTCGTATGTGCCATGCTGCCACTGCATCACTCCTTTGGGACAGGCTGGATTGACCGCTATGGATAGAAAATCAGTTGGAGTTTGCAACCGAGACAATGCAGTGGATCCTTACGGTTTGCGACTGCCCTGTAAAAAGCAGATTCATAGTGGCCGTTGTCGGTAAAGGAATAGGAGATACCAGTATGCTCTGGTTCGATCATCTTGTCTCGGATTGGATCGTAGAACCTCTACAACTACTGTCAGGATTCGTTTACAGATGACATGTGGGAAGCATTGGAACAGGAAATGCTCTTACTGGCCCAGTAAATGTCCTGTTCGACTTAGAAGACCAAGTTCCCACAAGTTGCGGGTCAATCGCGACTTGCGCCGACACCAGATAGGCGCCAGCACCCACTAGAATCCATGATACAAGCGAATGTAGCATTCTGGAGAGTAGTATAAAGAAGGAATGGGGTTGTGGAGCGAGTGGACGTTCAATCGGAGGGTGTTGAGATGTAGTCGAGGGTTAGAGGCGAAGAAAGGTACATTGGTATTTCTACTGTATACAAACTTAGAAAAGTATCGGCATCATCATCGGCTCGGCTTCAAAATTCTAAGAAGGGGCTTTCTTGGCAAGCCACACCACAGGCCAGCATTACTTAGTCAGCCGGACTTGAATAACTTACCTTACCTTAGCACAAATGGAACCCAAGGTGTATTTACAGTGAAGTGGAGTAACCAAAGGTACTTAGGTACCGTACATCAGTGAATATAGTGAGAGGGACGGCCCGGGAACCTTAGGTTAAGTGATACTGTATTTTACAGTAATTTCTTGCTGGAGTTTCGAATATCAGAATTCTTTCGAGCACATGAACAAGGCGATCAAGTACAACGAGTACAGTGAGGTACATACAGTAGCTAGTTCAAGCCAGAAGCGATATATTAAAGCGCAGGTATAAGGTACCTACTGTAGCACTTTGTACTGTATGATTACGCGTCATGACGGCTCTCCGCGCTGCGAAACGAGAGCTTCGAAAAGTCATCAAAGATGCTTTATCCGCGGTTTCTGAAGATAAGATATCCGGCCAAAGTCTGGTATTCTAAACACTTAATCCTGAATCCTTTTGCTGACCGACTTCCTACAGCTGCAACTGCTATAAAATTAGTTTTTTCCTTACCGGAATATCAATCCGCAAAAAGGATCAGTATCTATCTCTCCATGCCAACTGGTGAGATCTCGACGGGAGCCCTTGTTCATGATGCTCTAGAAAAGTCAAAAAAGGTATTCATTCCGCACACCTATAAGCTCTCAAATCCGCAACCGGGCCAACCATCATCGGTGATGGACATGATAGAAATACGCTCAATTGAAGATTACGAAGCTCTCAAACTTGACAAATGGGGCATTCCGACTCTCGACGAGGACGCGATCGATGGCCGAGTGAATAGCTTCGGTGGGAAAGGAAAATCACTAGGGAAAGCAGAGCTTCCTCGAACCAAAGGAGGTCTCGATCTCATTGTAATGCCCGGCATGGTTTTCGACTTGAATTTTGGACGACTCGGGCACGGCAAGGGATTCTATGACTTTTTCCTGGATCGGTATCAACAGTACAGCAACCACGCGGGATCGAAAATGCCCTTTCTTGGTAAGCCTATCTACTTCGATTTTCCTCGTTTAACGTTCTTCAGTTGACTGTAAGATCTACAGTCGGGCTCACATTAATTGAACAACTACTTCCCGCAAATGAATCCGTTCCAATGGACACTACAGACTGGCGTTTGGATGCATTAATAACCGGCGATGGCCACATCTTACGCTCGAATAAATAGCAACGCCGTTGAGACCTCACGCCGCATCGATGCGACCGTACTTTTGATAGCTGAGAGGTGCTGAGCCGTACTTTCGTAATGTCTCATATCTCCAAAGTCTATCCCTCTCAAGTCCCACGAGATTCGCCCCAGCCTTGCTCATATCATACTTGTAGACTTTGAATTAAAGAAACATTGTCCCCTTTCAACAAGATTTGGCCTTGAATCCTTGTTAGTGCCTGAATCGTTGATGATACTATAAGTGCGCGTGAACATACCAAGTTGCCTTCTCGACTCTGCTTTATCCTTTGTCGCAAGTTTGATCTCAACTGCATCGTCAATAACGAGGTTCATGAACTCGTCGAAGCCCTGTAACGATGTTGTTAGCTGCAGTCCGTATGAGACGCGTGCAGAGGGTGCAAATCGACTTACCCTGATCTTTCCTTCGATTCTAATACCCAATTGCTCATACAACCATATCTGGACCGTAGACCGTTGCTGTAAGAGCTTAAATATGAAATTGATAGGCGGAAGTAGAACCTTTCCACGTCCACCACCGCGACCAGCCATGACTTAGGGACAGATTACCTTTTTTAAGAAGACTTGTCGTGGCAGAGGGAGAAGGGCTCTTATTCTTGCCGACTGTGTGAATGCGTGATAGCTTGAGACGTTGCGGCGTATTGCTGAATGTGGTGTGTAGGTCGGCGCGGCTGTACTTTCTAGCTCTATGAGGCTCAACTCCAAAATGCAAAAATGCGGCAGAACTCAAAATGCCAAGACCGGCTTTGTCGTCAGACAGGAACTTCAAAGACGGGTCATTGTTCACCTCAGAGAGAACCACCCGCAAACTCGAAACTCAAAGCTCTTTAATTTCCACCAGCAACAAGCGAACTCAAACTCTTGATTGACCTACTCAATCTTTTAATTTCTTGATTCAAGACTTCTCTTTTGCGCACTTCAAAGTTTGCGTCATAGGCGCGTTACGGAGAGGAACGAGTCCAATGCTCCTACAAACATCATAAGAGATCCCACATACATATTCCGTCTACCCCCCTCTCTGCGCGATCTAGCTGCATCAATCATGGCCACAAACGGTGCTGGACAACAGGCCTTCGCGCCGATATTGAATGCCTTGGCTACTCTACAATCTCATGGTGATCGAGCGCAGAAGGGCCAGGCTCATGAGTTCCTGGAGAAATTTCAGAAATCGGTAAGACCACAAACCGTACGCGCGATACCTCAAATTGCCTAATCCGGCTTGTATAGACCGAAGCTTGGAGCACGACCTTTGAAATTTTGCAAGATCCCGCTCTCGCGCCAGAGGCCAGAGTCTTTGCCGCTACAACCTTAAAGGGCAAGGTTAGTACGACCCAGGAACCATAACCTGTTCTAAGATAAGAGCTTACTGCGCGCAAGATTACATTTGATTTACATCAACTGCCGAGGGAGTCTCTCTCCGATTTACGAAACACCCTCCTCGATATTCTTAATACCTACCGAGCTGGCCCTAGACCGGTCAGAACACAGCTGTGTGTCTGTTTGGCGAACTTGGCCATCCAGATGACGGAATGGAAGGATGTAGTCCCATTGGTAGTATCTACGCTTGGGAATGACTCGCAGAGCATCCCATGCGTTCTCGATTTCCTACGCGTCCTCCCAGAAGAAGTAACTGAGGGACGAAAGATTAACCTGACTGTACGTTTGGCGGAGATATCCATTTCTAAGGCGTATCTCGACAATTCTCGGATCAGCATCACAATCTAATTCTCTCTGCTACATAGGAAGAAGCACTCCAAGATCGAACTAAAGAGCTACTCGAGGATAATGCCCAGCAAGTTATCACCCTCTTAGCTCAATATTCCCAGTCTTCAGGTGTGTCCCCTAAACAAGAATGTTCGATGAGTTTACTAAACTTTGGTCCCAGAATCTGCGTCTAAGAACCCACAATTGCTCGAGTGCCTCAATTCGTGGTCAAGGGAGGTTCCCATGAATGACATTGTAAACTCGAGATTGTTAGGGATAATCCTCGATGCCCTATCAGCCGATGAACCATTTGACGCGGCCGTCGAATGTATCTGCTCCATACTCAAAGAAACCAGGGATGTGGATGAATCCATGAATATTATCCAAACGCTATACCCACGTATATGCGGACTACGTCCTCATATTGTCCAATCTATTGCTGCAGAAGACAATGATAGATTCAAAGGCTTTACTAAGATTTTTGCAGAAGCTGGTGAATCATGGGTTTTACTCGTCGCTCGGATGCCTGAACAATTTAGGGAGTTAGTGGAAGCCATTCTCGAGTGTGCCGCCAGGGACCGGGAACGAGAAGCGATTTCCTATACCTTCACGTTCTGGTATGAGCTGAAACAATATCTCACCTTGGAGAAGTATATTCAAGCTCGTCTGCAGTATGTCGATGTCTACTCCAAGCTCGTCGATATCATGATTGGACACTTGCAGTTCCCTCAGCCTGAAAGTGGTAACGAAAAGGATTTATTCGAAGGGGACCGAGAACAGGAAGAGAAATTTCGAGAATTCCGCCACCAAATGGGCGACGTCCTCAAAGACTGTTGTGAAGTTATAGGAGTGACCGAGTGCCTACGAAAGTCCTATACATTGATTGAAGAGTGGGTGCACGCTCACGGTTCACAGGCAACAACGGGGAATGTGCCGCAATGGCAGAAATTGGAAGCTCCACTGTTTAGCTTAAGAGCTATGGGTCGCATGGTGCCCGTTGAAGAGAACATCATGCTACCCCAACTCATACCTCTTATTGTTCAGATTCCCAACAATGAGAAAATCCGGTTTCAAGCCGTCATGGCGCTAGGTCGGTATACTGAGTGGACGGCCCATCATCCCGAAACACTTCAGCCACAACTCAATTACATTATGGAGTCTTTCGAATATCCTTCCAAAGAGGTTGTTCGCGGCGCGGCTCTATCTTTCAAATTCTTTTGCAATGATTGTGCGGAGTTATTGAAGGATTTCACCCCTCAACTACAACAATTTTACGAGACTACACTCCCAAAGCTCGCACCGAGTAGTCAGGACGAGATCACCGATGGCGTGGCCTCTGTGCTAGCAAAACAACCCGCGGACCAAGTTTACGAGAGTATGAAATTGTTCTGTGATCCTGTGGTGAAGAGCATAATGGCTATGGCGGACCAGGCCACGGATGACAAATCTAGACTAGCCCTTGCAGGTATGTACATATACCTCCTTACTGTTGTTCACTTACTAACGAGAAGAACTAGATAAGTTGCAGTTGCTCACTATCTTCGTACAGTGGGTTCAGCCGTACGTCGAACCAGACGTACCAAACCCAGCGGTCAAATACTGCCAAGAAATATTTCCAGTTTTAGCAGCAATAGCGGACAACTTCGTAACCTGCACACCTGTAGTGGAACGTATTTGTCGCTGCTGGAGATACATGGTGTTGTCTTATCGCACGGCAATGGCATCTTTGTTGCCACTGTTGGCTAACAAACTGGTTTCTGGGTTTACCACCTCACGTCAGGGATGTTTTCTGTGGGCCACTGACTCTATAGTGCGCGAGTTCTCCGAAGGCATCGAGCATGTTGATCAAGCAACGACCGATGCTGTCTATCTATTCTATGAACAACAAGCAACGATATTCCTCAGGGCTCTAAATGATCTTCCTCCCGAGGAACTCCCAGATGGTAAGTTTAACCGTCTGCTCCCTTATCCTCGCTGTATCTGATAACTGCGGACCAGTAATCGAGGATTTCTTCCGGTTGATGCTCGATATACTTCTATACTACCCCTTTAAGGCGATCCCATCTCCTCTGATGGCGTCTATTCTCTTAGCAGCTTCAACTTCGTTAACTCTCCTGGGCGAATCTCCTCTTATGATAACGTTGCACTTCCTTCGAGACTTCCTTGCATACGGCGGAGAAGACGCACCATCCTCTAGTTTCGATCATCCTCAACAAGAGAATCCTCCAACCATTAGGAACGCCGTGAAACAACTACTCATTGAGCAGGGAGAGGTGTTGGTACAGCGAATCATGACGGGAATGATGTACAGCTTCCCTCGTGATTGTTTCCCTGACGCGTCTGGGGTTCTTCTAGGGATGTTTCGTCTCATTCCAGAGCAAGTTGCCGAGTGGGTTAAGAATACAGTGGCTCTTCTCCCTCCTGGCTCGATCAATCCTCAAGAATCCGAACGCTTGATCAACAATATCAACCAGTAAGTCCGATGGAAGGAAACGTAGACGATAAAACTAATGAATATTTCGCAGACGAATCCGTTCCGGTGAGTTGACCAAGGTAAGAACGTTGTTGCAGGACTTCACAACCGCATACCGGCGACGCAATGTCGCTCCCAGAGAAGGATTAGGCAGATTGGAAGCGACCAGATTCAGGTTTGCCGGATAGCATCCTCAGTGCATATTAGGAGCCCAATGACACGTTTTGTGTTTTCGGGACGATGACTTTATGACTGATAGAGAAGCTGTGGACGCAGTCAAGCTGCAACGATTTATGTGCACGATGAGAGAGATATTCAGCATTTTCAGCGCGCGATGGAAGTCATAGCGAGGGTGGGGGTTGGGACAAGTCTGACTCTTTCCTAAGTTTCTGTGGTGACTGATATCAAGACGATACGAGAGCATATTGCGAGCTTAGGCTCGGTTACGATGGATAGTAATGGTTCGAAGACATATCGGCAGCATTATGCTGGTAGGTAGTAGGTAGGCAGTAGGGTAGATCGATTAGGATAGGAGTGCTCCCTCGGGGAAGATGAACAAACCACTATCTTCCCCGTAACGAAGCAAATTCCTCAAAAGCACAATGTGGACGAGTACGCGCCCTCTCACCTGGCCCGAGTCGCTCGAAAGAATCTGAATCGTGAGTGCGAGGGACCAGGAATCAGGAATGCTTCCTGTCATTTACTACTACAGTATCACAGCGTAAAGCGGCCCAACAATCCCACGCCCGCAGCAACCTGATGGCCGGCACGTTTTTTCAGCTGCATGCTCAAGAAACTACTGTATATGCATGGAAAACGAGCAAGGTTCCTGAAAAAAAAACAAAACCCTCAGTTTCAGACGTTCAGCAGAGCAGGCAGCCAGTCCTGTAAAGTTGTAATAGGTGCAAATTATATCTCCTAGTCTTGTGGTATCGTCAGCCACTCTCAGCACTGAGCGGTAGGGTTGTTTTCCACCATATCGCAATAATGAACCAGGTCCACGTTGGAGATCATAAGGTCTGGGATTCACGGGATAAGGCAAGGTCCCTAATCTTACCCTTAACAATTTTTCATTTTGCTTTAAGGGATATTCCGAAGATTTTATGGGTCCGTAAGGATTCCTTGTAGGCTGAAGAACTCGTGGCTTGAGTTCTACTGTAAAGTACAGGACGGAGTACATACTACAGTACAGTAGTTTTAAGCATCCACAACATCCTTCTAATTCCAGACTACCAAGAGTCAAGATTCCCAAGGAAACTTCACTGACTTCCCCGACTCCCAGACTCGCAGATTCTCCAACGTTAGGCTCGGTATGCCCAGCAGAGTGGCACGCTGGATGCGTACCCGCCTGAAGCCCCCGAAAGCCGGTCGATCGTCTGCAAGACAGCTGTGGGCGAGCGAATTGGGAGGCTGGTTCGATAGTGCCAGCTGTGTTTAGCTGTGCCATTCCTTCGATATCCTCCGGGTTTCTGTGTCATCTTGACAGGTATTGTTGGTCTACCGGAATGCACACGCGACTGATGCAGCAATGCTGGCGCTTCTAGGTATTAGATTAGTAGGTTCTCAGACCTGCAGCTCGCATCTCTTGGGCGTCGTCCTGGACTCGTGGGCGTCTTCTCCTCGTGGCTCTTCTGGCCCTCGCAGGAGGTTCCGGGTCCCGACAGCAGAAAATGACGCGGTGACGGTATCAGGATGATGACTCTGGTTTATTCATTCGCAATTCTGGCATCTTTATCTGGCGCCGATGGCCGATAACTCCGATGGGTCGATCTGCCCCAAGCGCCAGGCTTTATACTGTAGGGTACTGTAGGGTACTGTAGGGTACTGTACGGAGCATACCGTAACAATAAATAAGGGTAATAACTCATGGCCTTACTCGTAAGGTGATGCAGATATCATCCACAACTAGGCTACGAGATCTTCTAGGTGAACTATAACGGAGCTAAACAGACTAGAGTATATTTTAAAAAAGTGCTAAATACAGGTATCGTCACTTAGAACTTGAACTACAGTAGCTCAAGACGCAAAAGACCCGAAATCGAAACCTGGAATTTAGAAGCATCGTTATTCTGAATGCCACATCTGATATCTCCTCTGGCTTCTCAGCACCCAACCTCATTACTGAAGGAAGGGTCTGGATGTGAGATCCCACGTCTGCTTTGCCTTCGGCCGCATTCCCCCTATGGCCACAGGTCAAGCACAGGGGGAGTGTTAGAGGCCGATGTGATGTTACTCATTATGTACAGTACTGTTCTGTAGTTCTACTTGGTACTGAGGTTCTGCAGAGATATGATGCTTGCAGGCGGAAGACTGTCAGATTGAGCAATGCCGTGCCAGGTATGGAAGGCCGTAGCCCAAACGAGTTGGGGGTTGAAGGAAGCTGAGGAGATTCCCAAGGGAAACTGTTGCCTATAAAGTCGCAATAAGAATGTATTGCGGCCGTAGAAGCAAAAGGGTGTTCCCTACACGCATATGTATGAGTCCCAGGGCCAGGTTTCTAGTTCCAGGTTGTGTAAATAATGTGCAGCTGGTAGAACTACTGGTGTGGTTAAAGGAGTTTTGAGTGATTTCTCTCCCAATTGTCCCTCTTTCTCTCTCCCCTCTCCCCCATCTCCCCCCCTCTCCCCCATCTCTCCCCATCTGTCCCCATCTCTCCCCATCTCTCCCAATCTCTCCCAATCCCTCCCCATCTCTCCCCATCTCTCCACATCTCTCCCCCGGGATCCCTTTACACTTCTGCATTCTGCAGCCGCACCCTTCCAATAGTCTGGTGCATAGAGCGCCCACTTCACTTGGAAAAGCGACTATTCTTCTCTTGGTAACCCTCTAGCAGAAGTGCAGAACTACAGTAGTATGCAGGCTGATCAGACGCAGCCGTGTACGCCTCTTTTCGTTGGAGAAATCTTCTCTTCTCCCCTTTACGTTTGTTCTACAGTACCTCTCTGCTCGCTCTTGTCAAACTTCAACCTCCCAAAGAGTTTAAACGCTTTAGCGCAAGGATCCGGTGGATCTACAGCCT
>MU006110.1:73648-140036 GCA_010093705.1 Patellaria atrata CBS 101060
CGAAACCTTGCGTACATCAGACAACATGGATAGTTCAAACCTTCCTGCACCGTACACCTTTTAGCCATTGCGGACCTGCGAATCTTCTCAACGTTCTTCACTTTAACTTCAGCTTACTTTACTACTGACTTGTGTCTTCATCTATTCGGGAGCGGAGGTTGAAGACTTTCGAAGTGCAGCACTGCAGCGCCGCATCTGAGGGGAACACCACCCCGGGATTTTCTGGCAACCCTTGTCGTATCCAATCTACTGCTTTCTACAGAAGCACAAAAGTTGAAAGTATACAATTGGATATACATGGCAAATGTCTATTTTGGGATCAACATTTTCCCTTTCCACCCTCACCGGCAACCACTCGACGCTCTTCTCTAACCTCCTCGTCCTCCTCATCATCCCGTAGAATCTCCCACCTTGTCATACTCTAAGGTATCTTTCAGCCACTTTGGTGCTATCTACTATTCCCCCACATGCCATAATACTGTACCTTAGCCCCGCCGTTTCTGCTCTTCGTTGTTTTTCTACCACGGTTCGCATTCTAATTCGAGCTTTGAGCCTCTTACCCTACCGGTACTAAATGAGCCTCGGACCACCAGTTCTTCCGTCTTTAACATCCGCGAGTTAATAATTGAGAGACGTCTTGCTTTTCCGTCTACTGTCTACACCCCGCAGTCTATATCCATCATCCATAAGGTGCTCACGTGAAATCCAAATCCACTCAAGCCTTCCGTGAGAGGAACCATTGCATCTCGTATTCGCCGCCTTGTGCTCATGCTCAAATGGCGTCTAACGGAGCGACCCTGAGTGCTCAGGGTGGCTTGAACGATATTCCAGATGCCTCGCAAGCGACGAATTCTCCCATTCCGCCGCTCAACCCAAAGCAACGGAAAAGGACTAAAACCGGATGCTTGACCTGTCGGAAACGGAGGATAAAGTGTGGGGAAGAGCGTCCCATATGTGCGAATTGCGTCAAATCCAAACGTCACTGCGAAGGTTACAACCAGCGAGTAATCTTCAAACCTCCTCTTGGCGACTGGTCTAATATTCAGCATGGGCACGGAAGCACGCTTGCGTACCATAGTGGTATGCTTCCCGGAAGTCGACCTACCTTCCAACAACAACAACAACAACAACAACAACAACAACAACAACACCAACAACACCAACAACAACCTCCAGCTGCTGCTTCTACGCCTGTCCCTATCCTTCCGGTCCAAGCACGAACGCAGCCTCAGCATGAATTCAGTACTTATGAGCCGATCGCGGCGGCTACAATGGGTATAGGGCCCTTCATCCCTTCTCTTCCACCGGGAGCGGAAATTGAGTATCTTTCGCAGTATCAGGCCCAAGTTCCGCCATCTCCTTTGCATCCTCAACCTTACCCCGTAGCTTCTGGTCAAGGCTTATATGCCCCTCAGCATATCCTATCGGGCGTCTCCAGACCTGAGGATAATCGATTTGTGCTACAGAGACCGCAGTATACAATTCCCTTCACTCAAACAGATGCTCTATCGTCAGCACAGCACCTTCTCGCTTCCTCCTCTCAAAGCTATCCAGACACACAGATAAGCCCTCTTCCTAGTCAGATCGCTTGGGCACCAAGTGTGGAAGCTCCGCAGTACAAGGGACCAAACATCTCGTACAACGAGCAGGCTCGGGATGACCGCCTACGACATGAAGGCCGAAAGCAACCCATTACGGCTTCAGACTGGCATTCTGCACAAGTATTTGTGCCGCAACAGCAGCAGCAGCAGCAGCAGCAGCAGCAAGAGCAACAGCAACAGCAACAGCAACGGCCAAGTGATACGTATCAAGCACCTCTGATACATCAACAGAGGGATTCAATACCGCACACAACGCAGCCATTGCAAAGACCCCAAAGTAAGTCAATAATTCCATCTGAAAACACTTGGATATAGCTTATCTCCCTTGTTTTGCACTCCTCGATGAGGATTGTTCCAGTAACTGACGCCTTGTTTTTAGTTACAGCAGAACCCGAAAGTAAAATCCAGCTATCATCCATTCAGTCTCAATCGCGCAATGCATTGCTTCTCAGCGGTGGCTTATATGCTGAGGATCATGTTAGCCCAACTCAGATTCTAGAAGAAGCTGCGGTTGAAATTGAGGATGATGATTACTATGATGTCGAGGATGAAGAGATGACGGAAGCTCCGATCCTTTCGAAGGCGGAAACCCAGCGGGAACTCAGTGCAATCCTGGACATGCAACGGCGCCATTCTACCGAACTCAATATAAGACGGTACGATGCTTTCATTTACGAAGGAATCTTGGATCAATACCGTGCAGAATGGGTAGCTAGCCCTCTGCGGAACCCCAAAACGGCTCGTGTGTTTGCGCATTTCATCACTTCTACGGGGCCGGGTTTATCAATATTTGAGAGAAACGCTCGTAACACCTCTGCTATGTTCAGCGATCTTCCCGTTCCTAGTTCTCAGCAAAGTTTATGGACATATACTTTACCTATGAAGGCATTGCACCATCAAGGCCTCCTTCACGCAATGCTCGCCCTGGCCAGTCTACACATAGCTAAACTTCAAGGCGCTTCCATCACACCGTCCTACAAACACTACGCATATGCACTTAAGAGGGTCCATCATTGCGTCGGTCACCCTAAGAAACGACATCTTGTAACCACCATGGCGGCGTCGCTCCTCCTCGGTTATTATGAGGTCATCACTGCCGATCACTTGAAATGGACCAGCCATTTAATCGGTGCCAGGCAACTTGTTGTTGAAACGGATTATATGGGCATGACCAAGAAATATCGCAAGGTCAAGTCTGAACAGGCAGCATGGGCGCAGGATCAGGCCTTGGGCAACACCGAATCAATCATCAATCAACCCGACCCTTTGGATAATGATCTAATGATGGTTAATGAGAAAGTGGTAAGCACACTACTAGGTCGGAAGGTGAAGTATGATGAGTACGGTCGCATCATTGTGGATGAACCTGCACCCCGACCCTCAAAATTCGGTCCCAAGGCATTCGATGCTGCCGAGTATGAGCTTTACCAAGATCTCTATTGGTGGTATTGTAGGCAAGACGCGTATCAGGCCCTTATTAGCGGGAACCGACTCCTGTGAGTTTGCAGCATCGAGCTGGTATATGACGCGGGACTAACTTTTAGCAGCATGGACTTCAGTCGCTGGGGTGACTGTCCTCCGAGAGGACGCCTAGGTCGGGTCGACGCCATATACGCGACCCACGACCACATTATGATACTACTAGGACGAATTGCGGATTTTACGGCGAGAGATCGCCCAAGAAAAATCAAGGGCATGGAAAGTGCCGGTGGACAATGGAGACCAAACCCAGCGTTCGGTTTCCCCCCTCCAGGAGCGCAGCAACCACCGGGATCAAACATCGCCTCACCCACAGCCCAAACTTCCGGAGCAGGAGGCCCACCCCCGGGCTGGACGGGCGGTCCTCCTCCTGGTTGGTCTGGTGGTCCTCCTCCTGGTTGGTCTGGCGGTCCTCCTCCTGGCTGGACTGGTGGGTCACCTGGAATGAGCGGTGGAGCTCCTGCATCGAAAGAAGGGCTCCTGCCCGGAATGGGCGGTGTCTCTCCTCTCGCAATGAACGGACGACAGCCTCCGCCTGGAATGAGTGGAGGACCGCCTCCTGGTTGGTCGGGACCACCACCACCCGGTTGGAATGGCTCATCTCCCCCAACAATAATATCACCCAACACCCCGAGCTCTACGGGCGGTCCACCCCCAGGTTGGACGGGACCTCCTCCTCCTGGGTGGACCGGTGGAAACCCCGGAGGACCTCCTCAACGGCCATCGGTGCATGACGGTAGTGCACAATCCCATAGTTTATCGATGACTCAGGGCCAGGCACATCCAATGAAAATGCCGATGAAACCGCCAGGAGGAGGCATGCCACAAATACCTTTCTACGGGATGGCGCCTGCTCCCAAGGCAACGCAGATGCCATCATCTTATGCACGGAATAAGCAAAGGTATAAGTCAGAAAGCCCAGCTGGAGACGATATCAATCTGGAAGTCGCAACAAAAGAGGCTTTGCAAGAATGGGGTCAGATACGGGCAGCACTCCATGTGTTCAAATCCCACCTAGGCCCCGGTTTTGAGCCACTACCTCCTGAGATTCACCAACCGGTAGAGACACCTTACGGTGAAGCCATACATTTTCGCGGTTATGACTATGCTATCATTCAGATGCTCTATGAGATGGCGCATATCGTACTGATCCGTGCACATCCTTCGATGCCACCGGCAACAATGATGGCAGCCGGCGTTGCTGCGCAGCAAACGGCCCCTTTTGCAATGAGAATCGGGTGTATGGCGGCCGGTATGACTATCCCTCCACCCAACCAGCCTCTCAATCCTTCTGTCGGAGCGGCTCTACTAGAAGCAACGATGCCTCTTTTCTGGGCAGGCGTTCAGTACCAAAGCCGTGAACAACGGTCTTGGTTAGTGACGCGTTTGAACGAAATAGAGGCACGGACCGGATTTACAACTGCGGGATTGATCTCCTATGGTTGTGAAACTGCTTGGGAAAGAGCTGGAATGGCTGGTTTTGGCGAACCATACGTGAGGTTCCGAAATGAAAGTGCGCTCGACGATAGAGTAGCTGGTAGAAGCATGAGAGAGGAATCAGCGCCACCGGTTAAAGAGCTAAGTGATAGGAGGATGATTCACCAGATCCCTGGAACGCGTGTCCACTGGGCTCTGGGGCTGCTTGGAGAGGTAAGAGATCAGTCATATTGTCAACCATGTGTACTCCTACTAACAGTTTGTTTCAGGATGAGGATGTCAAAAAGGAGCCGTTGCCACCTTCGGAGTAACCATATGAAGTCCGCCGCCCGGCCTGCGTTATGTACCCGTACCCTAACCGATATACGGCGATCACCTTCCGTTTTGATATGCGTAACACCCCTTTCTCGACCGATAAGGTGGTGTATCGACAATAGTGTAGTACAGTCACTGACTTAAGACCCTCGCCGCCAGTCCGCGCATTAACATCTTACTATCACGTCACCTCATAAAGGGTTCAGAAGGCTGTTTTCAAGGAGGTACTATACTTGAACCATCTAAGGTGCTTAATGTAGCTCTCAACCTGACACACGAGCCGATTGTTGAGAGGGTAATGGACATGAAAGGATTATGGCGTGTTACGCAGACCGCTGGCCGTGAATTCCCCAGTAGAGTCGGACCGCCTACTACACGTGTACAAGTGTCCCAGCTATATAGCAAGCATGGGCCGATATGACACTACGTTCTTTTTTCTCTTCCACGATTAATGTTAGTCTGGCGTTAAAGCGGTATCTGAAAAGTCATGACGATTACGTTCACGAACTAATAGAAAGATAGAAGCGATGCAGCGATTTTGAATGCATTTTTGGATTAGTATGGATTTTACACTCGCCCATTTCACCTCACTCTTATACCCATGGATGTATATGTACTTTTAGCTTTTCTCATGAGGAACATGGGAATGGAATGGGAGTTGATGTTTACTCAATGAATACTGTTTCTGACGAAGTCCTTAGCAATACCATGGGATATCGCCAACGTACTTCTAATCCAGACATCGTCTATACCGTAGCGAAGCCGTGTTATATAGTAGTTAAGGTACTCCTGAACGCGCGTTGTACATGCGCGTTCACGTGATTTCACGTGAAACAGAGGTCATGAGGTCATAGCTGATTGGCTCAATTGCCACAAATTTCAAAAAGCAACTTGTGGTACAACAAGGCCAAAACGCCAAAGTAATTCCAAGTACTATCTTTCTACGAGAGAATCCCAACTCGAAGGAAATAAGAGCACGCCTGATGGATTTCGAGTTCCCAATAATCCCACGCTAAACCTCACCATGCCGCCCTTCGTCCCCCGCAAACGTCGCTCAGCATCACCGTCTGCTCCTCCTCCGCCCGCAAAATGCGTTGCTACAACATTTAAACGCGCGAAACCGTCACTTTTCGATACTCTCGACCAGACTTCCCGGAAAAAGACGAAATCCGCGGAGGACGTACAGGCATTCCTCAATACTCTTGACGACAGTGATGAGGGACTTAGCGACGCAAAGAGCGACGAGTTTGAGGATGTGATATCCTACACGCATAAATGCAAGAGCGGTCGGGATGGCGGTGAGGAAGATGAAGATGACGAAATGGAGGATTGGGAAGACGCCATCCCCTCCTCCGCCGCCACCTTGACCACATCTCTCCTCCACGAACCGAACCCCCAGATATCGGGCGACTTACAGATCACATTCAATGCGCGAGGAGGTGTAGATGCTGAGTCGTCTACGCAGACTATGATGGGCAAAAAAGGGCCGAGCAAGAAGGAGCGGCAGGCTAGGTTCATGACGCATTGCATGCATGTGCAGTTCTTGCTTTTCCATAACTTAGTACGGAATGCTTGGATCTCCGATAAAGAGGTACAAAAGATTCTTGTCGACGCGGTCAATGATGGCGTTCGTACTGAGGTGAAGAGATGGAAGAAAGCGTGTGGAACCACGAAGGAGCAGGAGGGCCACGATGAACAGGCGACCCAAAAGCTGAAAGGGAAGGGAAAACAGAAGAAATCTGAGAAGGGACAAAAGGGGCACAGGAACCAAAGAGATTGGGGCAACGATGCTGAGATGCTGGAAGATGGTGTCCCGAACTTAAGTCATGGCGATCCAACGCTTAGACTGTTGAAGTATTTAGCGTCTTACTGGAAGAAAAGGTTCAAAGTGACCGCGCCTGGACTCAGGAAGCAGGGCTACAAGCCCTTAAGAGTGTTAAGAGATGAGGTCCAAGCATTCAGAAAAGATCCAACCGATCCGAATAGATTCGGGGAGCGAGTTGAAAGTCTCAAAGAATTTAGAACGTGTGCAAAAGAGTGCAAGGGGTCTAGAGATATTGGTGCACAATTATTCACTTCACTACTGAGAGCATTAGGACTGGAGGCAAGGATGGTAACAAGTCTGCAGCCTGCTGGTTTTGGGTTCAGTAAAGTAGAGGAGGCGGAAAAGTCCAAAACGGTTACGGCAAACGGCGATGGAAAAGATAATCCAATAACGGTAGACGATGACAGTAGTCTTCTCTCCAGTGCTGATTCCTACATTGATAATGATTCGATTACGGAGGTTACCCCTCATGTATCACCAACTGCAAAACAGTCTTCAAAAGGATATGATAGAGATATGCCATTTCCAATATACTGGACAGAAGTTCTTTCGCCAATCTCAAACATGTATATCCCGGTGGATGCGACAGTGTTATCTACCGTGGCGAACACACAAGAACTCGTGGCATCGTTCGAGCCCCGTGGTAAGCAAGCTGATAAGTCCAAGCAAGTGATTGCTTACGTTGTAGCATACAACAATGACGGATGTGCCAAAGATGTGACTGTCCGCTACCTCAAACGGCGCACAATTCCCGGAAAGACGAAGGGCTTCCGATTTCCCGTTCAGAAAGTACCAATTTACAACAGGAAAGGCAAAGTGGCGAGATACGAGCAGTTCGATTGGTTCAAGACAGTCATAAGGTGCTATGCTCGGGACCCGACGTCAAGAACTTTGGCCGACGAACTTGAAGACCAAGGTGACCTCGTCCCAGCCCAACCGGACAAGAAGCCGAAAGAGGGTGGGACCGAAACTTTGCAAGCATATAAGAACTCTGCGGAATATGTTCTCGAGCGTCACCTGAGGCGTGAAGAAGCCATTCTCCCGGGTTCCAAATCTGTCAAAACCTTCACCTCTGGCAAGGGCGATAAAGCAAAGACAGAACCTGTCTTCCGCCGCAAAGATGTCGTTACCTGCAAAACTGTCGAATCTTGGCACAAGGAAGGTCGCGCTATCATAGCCGGTGCTCAACCTGTTAAATTCGTCCCAATGCGTGCTGTGACACTAATGCGAAAGCGAGAAATCGAAGCCGCAGAGAGGGAAAGCGGGGAGAAAATGAAGCAGGGGCTCTATCATGAAAGGCAAACTGAGTGGATTATTCCGGACCCTATCGTTGACGGCAAGATACCAAGAAATGCCTTTGGCAACATCGATGTCTACGTCCCGACAATGGTGCCGAGAGGATCAGTGCATATCCCACTTCGAGGAACGGGCAAAGTGTGTAAGAAGTTGGGTATCGATTATGCAGAAGCATGTACCGGCTTCGAGTTTGGGCATCGCATGGCTGTCCCTGTGCTCACTGGAGTCGTTGTTGCTGTGGAACACGAGGATGCGGTTATTGACGCGTGGGAAGCAGATCAGAGGGAGCAAATTAGAAAAGAAAATGCGAAGAGAGAAAAGTTGGTGTTAGGGTTATGGAAAAAATTCTACACTGGTCTAAGGATTGTGGAAAGGGTCAAGAAAGAATACGTTTCGGAACACGGCCAGGCAAATATACCTGATGAGATCAATCCGTTTGTCAATCGGAAGAGGCTTCAGGAGGCTAACGCAAAGGCACATGGTGATCCTACTTTAAATCGAAAGAAGAAAGGGGAGCATGCACAGAAAGCCCAAGAGGATCTTGGTGGAGGTGGCTTCTTTCATGATGAGGAAGAGGAAGAAAATGCCGCCGGTGGATCTCCCAGGGATGGTGAACAAGATGACCACATTGGTGGAGGTGGGTTTCTTATCGAAGGCGATGAAAACACTGTTCCTACCTCGAAGTCCAAGGGGACCCGTCCACAAGTTCCTCTTTCGTTGCAGGCTCTCCACGCGCGATTTGAGGAGGAATTCGGCGGAAGTGACGATGATGCAGCAGGCGAGCCTGATGACATCGATGCTACCCTTCAACAAGCTCCTCCATGGTTAGAGGCTCTCCCAACGCAATCTGAGAATGCATGCTGCGGACATAACGATGATGCAGTGGTCGAGGTTGATGACTGCGAGCCTCCGCTTCCAGCTAAACAAGCCCTAGCTCAAAGTGGTCGAGGCCGAGGAAGGCCAGCAAAGAATAACCCAGACCCCTCGAAAATCGGTAGACGCAAGGCAAAAGGTAAAGCGGCTAAGCAATCTCCAAATCCCATAGACGAGGATGACAGCTCTCTCTCAGAGCTCTCAGATGTCGATACACCGTCTGGCTTTGCTCTAGGCCAGGATGAGACCGTAGAACCCGTTAAGCCCGATCGGGACGTAACGATACGGAGATCTGCGAGGAAAAGCGAGACGGCGTTGCGGAGCCATTACTTTGGAGCTCGTGATGAGGAGACGGGCGGGAGTGTTAAGGGTACGGGAAAGGGGAAGGGAAAGAAGAAATGGAAGAAGAAAGCATAGGGACTGAATATATGATTAGATACTATTATTCTAGTTGGCTAATTAGATATGAATCCTTGATACCGTGCCCCCTTGATACCCTTTTCTTGTTCTCGGAAGCCCTGGCGTACTGTACGGTTGCCCCTTGTGGGGTCCTCAGGTGCCGCTGTACGGAGAGAGTCAGACTGTACAAACACTTATAAGCGTACTAAGGCCAAACCCTACACCTTCAGACCGCCGTGAGATTATTCCTCATGAGGGCTCTAACTGCACCGTACCTGGCAGTCCAGAGTGTACCGGAACCGTGAGCTGTACAGACGCGTAAACTGCACATGTCCAAGCTACTGTGCCGTCACACTTGTTAATTCTTGCCGACTCCGTTGTATATGATGAACTAAGGTCTTAAAAATGACAGTACGCCGTACAGTACAATCTCCTGTTTCGTACATGTTATGAAAATGCGTTAAAGAGGATTCGGATTTTGACACCTTCGCTATGAATATACAGCCAACGTACATTACCGTACAAGCGGCCGAGAAGTGTGAAATACGCTTCGGCTCATGACATTTGATCAGTATCAGCTACTATACGCTGCACCGTGCCTATTTTGTACTGCGAATATTACCTTAGCCACGTGCCTCATTCTGGCAACGGTATAGTTGGTTGCTCGGCACTATCTGGTGAAGTTTTGTCTCGCTCAAGCCCCATCTGCATTCCATACTGATGCTACGATTCACCTGGAGATCGTATTCCACTTCCTGCTCTTTTCCTGATTGAAAATTTTTGACTTTGTATGCATAATTTGTTTCACTTTCCATACGAATCCAGTAGTCTTATTCGTTATATTTCCTGGTAACAGGAGGTAAGTTCCATAGCTGAGGTAGTGTCTACGCGACCCTTACCGATAAGACGGAACCAGAAACTTCTTTAGGTGGTGGGAAGAGGGAAGGACCGTAGGTCTGTCGACTATGTACAACGGTGCGCACCCAAAACTACCTTCCGTATCCCGTTCAGCCACGTTTTAGAGTCTCCTAAGCTTGACTCGCAACCGGCTTCCACAGTCTCTCAGAGAGCTTTGAGATCGCCGCGTCGCTCCAATTCCTCCTCCCCGTGCTTATTGACGGCCTTGACCGATTCCTATGCCTCTCACTCTGCGTATCAGATATATCTCCTTTCTCCGAGGCGCGGCCCCGCGGTTGCTTCGGCTTGACATCACCGGCTGCCCTCCGCTTGAGACTCTCTAAGCGGGGTGCGGCACCCTGCTTCAGATCCCCCAGCTTGACCGTCGCCTCGCGCTTGATTTTCTTAAGCGGAACCGCTACCTCCTTCAACTTCTCCAGCGGGGACGGCTCAGGCGACAACGTGACACCTCGGGGTAGGGCTTCCCACCAGAACTCCGGCTCGTTATTTAGTCCTGAAGCCGGCGGGCGCGGGCTGTGCATGTGTCTGCATGGAGGTCTGTAGTTGCCGTTTGTCATGTTCATGGCCCGATGTTCCGACATCAGGTGCTCCGGCATCGTGTGCGTGCGATTGATATGACGGTGGCTATGGTTGGCAGCGACAGGCCTGACTTCCACAGGATACGTTGACGCGCGTCTGCTAAAGTCTGGGATGCTCATCGGACTGTAGGACGAGGATCGTTCGCCGCGCTCGCGTTTGCTGCTGCGGCCACGGCGGCGTGGAGGAGGGGACGGCGAGCGCGAGTCGATGGTGCTGAGGGAAGTCAACGAGTCCGAGGTGTGGTATTCTCTTCTCTTTCGGTAACGTGGACGGGAACGCCATCTTTGGTGATGATGCTCTCGTTGGGAGTTTGAGGCTTCCTCGATGTTGAAGTTGGGGAGTGTGAGGTTAAACTGTTCCTCAGCAGCCACCATTACGGATGATAGTATGAGTGAGTAAATGTTGCCGTCGAAAGACCCCGAGTGGGAGTGATACAATTTGAGTGGGGTATAAGTTTTCGACTGAGAATCCAACTGTGAAACGAATAAAGATGGTGGGTAACAGGAGATGGTGGAGTGTAATGCCATTCGAATGTAGGAAACATATATAGTTTTGGAAATTCGGTGGGAGTGTCTCTTCACCTTAGTAGAGAACGTGGAAGGAATCAATCAAACAGTTAACTTTGGGAGAAAGATCAGTTGATATATTGTGCATCTACTTCCCGCTTTCCACCATTTGGAACCGCTGCCACCACGAACCAGTACCATTTTTGGAATGCACACCCACGTAGACACCGCAAACCGCTCAGCACGATGCTCTTATTCAGTCACAAATTTCCAGAAAAGATGGGGTATAAGGTATGAGGAAAAGACCGTCCCGCATGAGCCCGTATATCCACGCCAAATATATCTTACAGCGGCGCTTAGAGAAAAATAGTCCGCCAATGCATGTCAAGAGATCTCCCATCAGAATTGAGCAAAAGAGGATAAAACGTAAAGAAGGAAAGAACGAGATTAGGTGAACATGGAGTCACTCCCTGCAAGGCGAGTAGTATCTCTCCCTTTACAACACGGTGGGAACGACCACGAGAGAAGGTCATGATTCAGTCCACATCGTTCTTTCTTCCTCCTTAACCGGGAAGGCTATACCTTACGGTTCACGAGACATGTGAGGAGGAACGAGTCAACATTTCGATGCACTTCGAGAGTAGGTTGGCTGCTTCGTGAAGCAGTTCCCACCTAGTTTTCTTGAACATATCACGAAGGAGTATTAGCATACCAAGGCATGCGTTGCGGTCCTGGACATGTTGAAGATCATCCGGAGCCGGAACACCACCGACACGTTTGAGATATCCTTGCATATCCTTCACCTTCTCGTCGTGGTTCGACAGTACGTACACTTGTTGAAGTGGGCCGTCAAGAGCATATCCATACGACCAAACAATGAGCGTTGCAAAGTACAGTACCCAAGGACGGTTTAACAGGAAATCATCTCGCGCGGAGTAATCGAAGGCATTACCATTAGCCGGAGCATCCGTTGAGGGACGGACTAAAACATGCGACAGGAACTGTAGGGCATAGAATGTTGCGTCTCGAGCCCGAGCGGTGGGAGCCCAATTGTCCTTCATCCTCTTCTGCGCCCCGGCATAATCCTGAGGAGTCACAGCGCGACCTAGCAATCTGTTGGCACCAGCGAAGATTTGGCAGTCGACTATATCAACATGCATCGCCATGTGAGCGAGGTGGTGTAGTACTGTAGAGCTGTGGTAAACGTTATCGTCGTCCAGAGCGTTATACTGATAGACGTGGTTGGAGTAACGCTCATTTCCAGTCGACGACGACCTGTCGAAATCTCGTTTCCAGAAATCGAAAGCACGAGTGAGTGAACCTCGCCACTTATCACGGCCTCCGAGTGCTTGCGTGACTCCTAGAGAGCTCACTTGTAGGTCTCGCTGGTTCATGTGCCAAGAAACAGACAGCAAGCCAGCCATGAGAATCATCCTACCGAAAAAGTTGGTATTGACCGTCTGACCTTGTAGCGTCTTCTTTAACCCGTCAAGAAATGTTACTGGTTTTATACCATTCTGGTGAAGACTTTGTTCAACTCGTCCAACCTCTGCTCCACTCGTTGCTGACCATAGCGCCTCGTCACAAGGCAGTGGAAGTCTCATCTCGTGAGCCACCATTACAGCCGAATGCCCGAACATCGTGGCGTGAATGGAGTCCATAACAAAAGCTGCAAATGCAGCACGTCGAGTGGCTTCATTGGTAACCCAATGATTCCACCATTCGTCCGGCGTAGTGGCCCCGGAGTGGCTGGATCCATTGATACCCTTCCCATCCTTAACACTGGGAGGAGAGTCTAGCGCAGAGCGACCGATTAGCGAACTTCCTCGGCGCATGAGTGTTAGTGTTGTCGCATGGTGGATGTGTGCTCGTTCGTGAAGCGGGCGTGTTGAGTACATCTTCTCAAAGATCTCTAGCAACAAGAGTGCCTGGAACACCCACAATTTGGCAGGAGGTCTGAAGTCAGCATCCATAAAGATCTCCCAGCGCAAGTGCCAAGCTAAGAAGGCAGACAGTTCGGAAGAAGCGGAAGTCACTTGAAGCCCATGGCTTTTCTCCAGACAGGACGCTCCCAGGGCCATGATTGCTATAAGAAGCAAGTCAGGACAAGTTGCTGCAGAAAAGGTAGGTCTGTGCAAAATGGGTAACTGAGGATGAAAGTGCACCCAGTAGGAGCTGATGTAGGTTTGCATCATGTGCAGACTAAGGACGTGGCTATCATCATTCATATTGCCTTCCATAAGCTCAACCTTCTGCTTCTTGACAGGAGCATGGTCGGTTTCGTTGAATCGGACCTCGATAAGTTCCAGCAGACGCTGACGCTTCTCTTCTGACAATGCGGCTTCAGGAAGACTAGTGTCTAAGATACTGTTTACGGCCATGGGATGTTGTGGAGGAGCGGGTTGAGAGAAGTACCCACTCACAACAGGATCGTAAGCAAAGTATGGGCCTTGAAGTCCAATCTGAGCAGATCCCGTCAAGTTTTGCTGACCGCCAGGCGGATAGTTCATGGGAGATGCACCCGGTCCAAACTGAGCGTCGTTGAATAACCATGCAGCGAAGTCATCAGCCATTGCGAACGGAGATCTGCTGTATCCCTCACCGCCAAAGACGGGGATTGCTTGAATTGGATTCATATTATCTAGCAGCCCGCTAGTAGTGACGGTTCCCATCCTGTTATTTTCCATTTGTTGTTCATGCATTCCGCCCATCACGCCAGGTCCTGATGACGAGTAGGCATGGTCTCCCTCTTTTATCGGTACTTGACCCATAGTTTGACTCGAAGGAGGTGGGAGTGTCGCATAAGGGGGGTTGAATTGGGACTCATGTGAATACTGTGCCGGTGACTGCGGAGGATACTGGCCGTTGGTGGGTGTCCTGTAAGGTTGCGTAGGAGTAGCGGACGCGGTATAAGGGGAATTCATGTTCATACTCTGCACGCTACCGCCACTCACTGATCCCTGGGTATGTAACGTCGGTCTAACGAATCCGTCGTTGCCGGTGTGAGGTGATTGCGCTGGCCTATTCTGTTGCGCGCTACCATAACTTGTACGGCGTTGAAGAGAATTGAAGCCAGGCGCTCGCTGATGATTGTTACTCGAGTCGAAACCTCGTGCCGGATTAGCAGGACCACGGTAACTCTCATCGGCGGTAGAACGATTGAAGTGGGCAGTCCCTCCCCTCATATCCATCGGTAAAGGGTGATGTAACGGATGAGAGGGGTCCATTGGGGGAGATTGTTCGGATCCTAAAGTTGCTGAGCTTGGGTGAGCAGAAGCAGGAGATTGAACCATATATCCTCGATCGGACGGTTGCACCTATACCTATAGTTAGTATATATTTCAAGGCATTTTCTCACTTTTCGGATATAACGGCTATATCTTCGTACCGTGGGGGAATTGCCTGGCGGTTTGCCAAGATAACCATTTCTGGCCGCCATTGAAGCTGTCACGATAGGATTGACATTGTGCATCAGCGTATCCTTCCGCAATAGTTGAGAGCCTCGAGCTGTATGTCGTTCCTTGTGGCGCGCGCATAGATCCTGTCTGACGAATGATCGATTGCATTCGGGAAAATCGCAGTAGTAAATTTGCTTAGGGTTATCTGTTGATGTTAGCGCACGAACATGTCAAAAGTGGCACTCCTATAGTAATGCAAATCCTGATTGAAATTGTTTCTGGCGACAGCTTCTCTTGTATCTTTCGAAGGATTCGGAAATTCGCACTTACGATTCAACTGGTGTCGGTAGAGGTGTTCCGCCCTTGAGTAACTCTTCGTGCAACCTTCATGGGGACAGTGAAATTTCTTATCTAGTCCTTTTCTACTCCTCCTTCGTTTCCTCGAGCCTGGTGGACCACCGTCTTCTCCATCACCGGAGCCGTCCCCATCCTCGTCGCCATTCTCGTTGTCCCGCGTACGGCGCCTACCTCTTGCTTCATCCTTTGATGGCGATTCGGCCGTGACATTGTTCATGGGCTGTGTTTCTGGTTGCGCCGCTCCTGGAGCTGGTGGAGGGTCCATGGTCTTATTGAAATCCGCCATATGTCCCGTCTGCATTGAGAGTACTTGTGTGGTCATCGCAGATCGGTAGACGGACCTAGTTCAAGGATGAGGTCGAAAGGCCTAACTAGCTCTTTCAGCAACCGAAAGATTACTACAGCATCTGTCGGAGATTGGCGGGTTGTCTCAAAGAGGGAGTTGAAGAGACCGGTAAGAGAGAAGCAGACAGCCAACTTTTCGGGGTAGCGCAAGCAGAGTCGCTCCAGAACGATAGATAGGTGCCTGGCAAGGGGGTTTTAGATGCTTCGGAAATGTTGCAGGAAACCCAAGGTGTAGAGATAATGTCCTAGCGTAGACAGCAGGGGTGGCTGATAGCAGAGGACTCGATACCTTTCGGCGCGGAGACGTGTCTGGGGCTCGTCCTTAGGAGTGGAGTGGAGTGGAGCGGAACGTGATAGTTTCGCGCGATGGGGAGGAGATCAGTGAGGAAGGGTATTCGGGAAGAGATGAGAATGGTAATGTGCGTGGGGAAGAGTGTGCGCTTCAAGATGAGAAGAGCATGGTGTGGTGGGAGTGATACCGTGAGCGCTACAGAGTAAGTACATCGAATGCTAGGTACACCTCAGTGAGGTAGAGGCGATTTCTGGCTGACAGCTTAAACTTACAGGCGCACGGGACCGTGGGCCCGCAGCCTGAAGCACAAGGTTCCAGCGCGACAGCCGCCAGATAACGCTCAATAAACAGCTTAACAGCCTCCAGACACCTGCAACTGCAAGAGGTAAGCTGGGACTTGGGTGAGGGTGTGGAACTGTGTGCGATGCATTTGTCCGAATTATCCTTGAATCAATTCAATATAGGATGTACTCGTAGAACTATACATACAAATGTATGATATACCCCTATACTCAAAAGCATGGGAACATATTCATCCCATCTATAGATACACGGACCATCCTAATTGTATCCTATACTCCGTACAGCATCTAACATTCCATACATACTACTCCGTATATTGTAGCTACTTTGTATATATGTCGAGTTGGATGTGAGCGAAACCCCCGCCTCCTTTCCGGCTGATAAAGAAGAGTCTGGGGTGCCTGTGCTGCCGACAAACTGCGACCAAGACCCAATTATCGGCTCGGCTGTGGGAGGGGAGGCCACGAGGAGAGCGACATGTTTGAGCGACCTGACATGGAGATCATCGCTTCTCCACACGAAGAGAAAATTTGGGGTTCTGCGTGACACACCTAGAGGCGGGCGCACTTCTGACGGCATAGATCGATAGATGCGCCGCCCCTTTTTTTGGCTTCTCTGCCCTCAACAACCAGGTGGAAAGTGTGGAGAAAGAGTGTCCCTTCCCCAGCTGTAAGATCGAACAAACCCCGACATCGATGTGTCGAGTGTGTGGGGACAGGATGGGAGGATGGGGGTTTGCAAGCTGAAGAGTTGCTCCTTCAGTTCCCTCAGCTCCCTCAGCTCCCTCAGGACCCCTCTGTGTACCCCCTCTTGCGCTCTGTAGGAAAAGTGGAACACCCGCCGGAAAGGCTCCCCACTCTCCATGGCCCCCAAACTTGAAAGCACAGGCATCTTGATATGGGGGCAGCGTGGGGGTCCATACATATCTCGTAAATCTATCATCAAAAGTCTCTTCAAGTCTTGAGCCTGTCAAATGGCAGTTCGAGCGCTTAATTTCGCTTCTGTCTTATCCAACCGCAGCCGCGATGGCAGATATCCAGCATAAATAGAGATAAAATAGTCCCCTTTCCATCCTGTTATCCTGTAGAGTCTCAGAAAAGACACAATTATCTGCACAGGATCACTCTTCCATTATCGTGCATCACTCTCTTGCATGAAAACAATCCTGCACACACTCCTGGATACAGCAAAATTTTAAACTTTCAGCCCCTTCGCACATAGAGTGATGCTGTGATTACCGTCGCGCCCTCCTCCTCCAACTCCCCGTCCGCCCAGTCCCCGTACTTGTTCCTTTCGGAAATCTTTTTTATCTCGCCTATGGAAAATTGAAAACGCTAAAAGTGTAAACGTTTTGGTGAACTTGCATAGACGCCACCAGTCCTTTGGCTTGATAGGGGAGGCTTCCAAGAATCTCATTCGCAGCCTATGAGAGTTCCGTTTAGGAGTAACAAACAGGGCCCCTGTGTTGGCAACCTCTTCTTGTTTCCTAGCAAAAGTTTTCCTGATAGGGCCTACGGCGAGCCTCTTGCTTTGAAGCCGCAATGTGGTCCGGAGAAAGGCTGAAGATTATTTGCGTGGCGTGTGGAGAAGATCCACATACGCACTGTAGAACTACAGTATTAACGAAGGATCGAAAACATAAGATCCGGTGACAGCGGCAAGTCTGCTGGAAAAGGTACCTGCTCGTGCGATCAACAAGTTAACGATTTCATAATGGTTTCCAGCAAAGGTAGAAGAAAATGTATATAATTGGCCAATGGCAAGTCCAAACTTTTTATGCTTTTTTCCTTCATCTCATCATCACCTCGGGGACTACGTTTAACTTCCTCTTTAGCTGGAAACACACTCGCTAATTTAGTCATCGCAACCATTGAGCTTTCATGTTTTACGAACAACATCTCACTCTGCCAGGCCATAGTATTGCCACAGCGAAAGGACTCCAAGGACGGACTCGAGGCGTACAGTTATGTCGTCTACTGGCTTCTGCACCCTGCCGTGTCACTTTGACGGCATCATTACCCCAGACCCAGAGGACCAGACGAGGAGTAACTCCTCATTCCACAACCACGATATTGGAAATAGATCCCCCCTCTGCCTTGTCAACGGTCGATTCATTGTTGGTAGTGGTCCACATGACTGGAGCGAGAGAAGTACCTGAACATACATGGCCTTAGAGGGTGCATTTTTTTCGATTCTCTTTTAAAGTCAAAATGGTTTTGGAGACCGGTCACTCCGTACTCCATTCAGTGTAGGATCAGAGGAGGTGGTCAGACGACCATCGGTATCACCACACGCTGAGATTGGGCGAGAACTCCTAGACAGGTCATTTCGTGATTTTGTACTCTTTTTTCGAAGTATGACAACCTGTTGTACTGTGTAGTATAGATCCATACCCTAACCTTGACTGTGGATGATATCCTGCATTGCGTTTAACCGTACCAATAGAGTCCGTTGCTCTGAAAAATGAAGTGCTTGCTTTCGCCTCATTCGTCAAGTACGTACTGTATCATATTTCACTGGATATGGGCTCATGCACACATATCCTTTTCTCCTTTGGCGGACCGGTATACGCGTCTTTCTGCAGGATAAAATCATATCAATAAGTCTCATTATTCTTTTAGAACCACATTATCTTGCTGAGGAGAAAGCAAAGCTATGATTAGTTAATGCATGTCGATAGTTGGCCAGGGCGTGCTCCTGGTTTGTAAATCCGATTTTAATCGCTTGCTTTATACCTCCTTCGATACTCTTCCAGTCTCTTTACATCATCCTCAGTTCCCGCTCCCCTTAGAAAGTCAAGGACGTCTTCAAGCGTCAATATGCTCAACACCGGAACACCATACTGCTTCCTGATCTCTCCAATGGCGCTCATTCGAGTAGGTTCCCCTTCGACCTCAGACATATCACCCTGCAACTCTCTCTGACTAGGAGTTTTCTCCATTCGGTCGAAAGCGACAATGATGCCCACCAATGTACCACCCTGTCTCACTATTATATCAATAGCCTCTCTTATAGCGGTTCCCGCTGTGATGACGTCGTCAATGATGACCACTGACTTGTCCTTCATTGATGCTCCTACGATAGTTCCACCCTCACCGTGATCTTTGGCCTCCTTGCGGTTGAAGCTATAGCTTACATTACCGTATTTCTCCTTCTGAAGTGACGTGAGCTTCCCCACTGTGGTGGCAGCAAGTGGAATTCCTTTGTATGCCGGTCCGAACAGAACATCAAACTGGACCGTACTTGTACTCAGAGTACTCGCATAAGCTTTGGATATGCTCTCAACGAGATTTCCGGTGTGAAATAGTCCAGCATTAAAAAAGTAAGGTGAGATCCGTTTAGATTTCAAGGTGAAAGTTCCAAACTTTAGCACACCATTTGAGAGGCAGTCATTGAGAAAATCGACTTTCCAAGATTCTAGAGACTTTTGATTAGACGTAGCCATTATTGAGGATCGTATGTAGCAATGTAATTGCGATGGAGTTGAAGTTAAGGAATTATCTTCCTCCCATTATGCCCCTCTACTTACTGTTCGGGAAAATTTGCCTACTTTAACTTATCGGCCCCGCTAGAACTAGTTTTACCGAACAACTCACAAGGCAAGTTTTCGCGGAAAACCTCGACAAAATTTCGTCGTCCGCTTCTCTGCTATTGAACTGTCTCACACCTTACAAAACAGCAAATACCAGCAGGATGAAGACGACTTGGAAAGATATCGCCCCAGTGCCGACCTCTCAAGAATTCTTGGACATCGTCCTCAGTCGTACACAGCGTCGACTTCCAACCCAGATCCGTGCGGGCTTCAAAATATCAAGAATCCGAGCTTTCTACACTAGGAAAGTCAAGTACACCTCTGAAACGTTCACAGAGAAGCTTCAGGCTATATTAGATGGATTTCCTAGGTTACAAGATATTCATCCTTTCCGTAAGCGACCCAGAGAGATACTCAACCTAGAATGCATAGCAGCTAATTTGCATTTCTACAGACAAGGACCTTCTGAATACCCTCTACGACTCCGATCACTTCCGAATCGCACTCGGACAACTCTCCACAGCGAAACACCTCATCGAGACTGTAGCCCGAGACTATGTTCGTTTACTCAAATATGGTCAATCTCTTTTCCAGTGCAAGCAGCTTAAGCGTGCGGCCCTTGGGCGCATGGCCACTATCTGCAAGAGGTTGAAAGACCCACTTCTATATCTCGAACAAGTCCGGCAACATTTAGGCCGTCTCCCATCCATTGATCCGAACACACGCACATTGCTCATCTGTGGGTATCCAAATGTAGGCAAGTCAAGCTTCCTCAAGGGAATTTCAAGGGCAGATGTGGATATCCAACCATACGCCTTCACGACTAAGAGCTTGTTTGTGGGGCATTTCGACTACAAGATGCTGAGGTTTCAAGCTATTGATACTCCTGGTATCTTGGACCATCCTCTCGAGGAGATGAATACCATCGAAATGCAGAGTATTACTGCTATTGCTCATTTACGATCCGCCATTCTCTATTTCTTCGATCTTTCAGAACAATGTGGATACTCAGTGAGCGCTCAGATTGCCTTGTTCAACAGCATCAAACCGCTTTTCTCGAATAAATTAGTTTTCGTTGTCATAAACAAGATTGATCTGAGGAAACCGGAGGATCTAGAACCAGAACTTCAAGAACAACTCCAGGGTCTTCTCAAGTCTGGAGAAGTAGAAATGTTACAACTTTCATGTGCTACAACGGAAGGATTGATGCAAGTCCGAAATGCTGCATGTGATCGCCTGCTGGCACTAAGAAATGCGGAGAAGCTGGGGAAAGCAGGCACTACTGATGCCTCCCAGGCTACTGGAAGACTTGGAGATCTCATACGTCGTATTCATGTCGCTCAACCGCTGGGTGGTGTCACTCGCGAGGTCTTCATCCCGGAAGCAGCCAAGAACAAGATGAAGTACGACAAAGACGATCCGAATAGACCTAAACTAGAACGCGATATTGAGGAGGAAATGGGAGGTCCGGGTGTTTACAACATCAACCTTAAAAAGAACTATCTCCTTGATAATTCTGAATGGAAAGAAGATAAGATACCCGAGTTCCTCAACGGTCGTAACGTATACGATTTCATCGATCCAGAGATTGAGGCCAAACTCGCAGCGCTCGAGGCGGAAGAGGAAAAGCTCACAGCAGAGGGCTTTTACGATCAAAGCGACGATGATGTTGAGGATATCGAAGACGTGGAGATCAGGTACAAAGCCGAACTCATCCGTGAGAAACGGCAGTTGATCCGCAACGAGGCACGCATGAGGAAGAGTCTCAAGAACCGAGCTATGATTCCTAGGTCTCGTAAATCTAAGAATCTTTCAGAAATGGAATCGTCCCTTGATGCCCTCGGTCTCGACACTACTAATATTGCTGCTCGAGCAAGGAGCCAGTCACGCGGTCGTAGCGTTCTACGAGGTCGTTCCGAGGGCACTGGAGACGGTGATGCAATGGATGTTGATAGACCGATGAGTCTTTCCCAGAGAGCTAAGAGCAGGGGTAGGAGTCAGAGTACAAATAGGAGGGATGATGGTGTTACGAATGAAGCTGCTAGGACGCAGGCGGAGAGGCTGCTGAAGTTGGGCCAAAAAAAGATGAATAGGATGGCGAGACAGGGTGAGGCGGATAGGCACACTCCTGCGAGTCTTTCGAAGCATTTGGTAAGTTTCAACTTAAGTCGGTTCTTTTACAGTTTTAGGTTGCTAACATATATTTAGCTCATGGGTAAGAGAGGTATTGGCAAGACGAATAGACGGTAGGTGAACTTGATATACCCGGTGATTGTAAAAGCGGTGATGTTCCATCGTACGATGCAAGGAGTCATTTCATGGATTCTCATGGTGTAACGAGTTTCTTAGAAGCATAACAGGATCGGAGTTGATCAATAGGGGAGTGTTACTGAATAAGATGACAATCAATCAAATCACCATCCCAGAAGATGAATTAGTGCCGAATACTTTCCAGGAGCTTTTTAAAGCCCTTCCCCTATGTATCTTTTCTCCATCAATTTCCCTCTAGCCTTAAGTGAAAGGCGGTACAGAGTGTGCAATATCGTAGCTACAGCAATTTTGTTCAGCTGTCGCCGCTGGAGCTGACATATATGATTTCCTTGTCTTGAACAATTCAGAACTCATTCATCCTCGCTATTCTTTCTTTCCCGAATAAATTTTGTGCGATAATATGGGGAGCTCATGATGAATAATTTCTCCATAGTCGCGTAGAGATGTTCTCCACCATCATCCGATCACCAGGGCTCAGATTTCCCCAAAGGGTGATTATACCTCTATCCCCTTGTACTCATCATTATCGATGTCCTAACTTCTATGAGAACCCTTGGAGGGAATTATAAGCGTCTAACGGTACAGGAGCGAGGCGCACTCCTATTTTTTCTTTTTCTTTTTTTCTTTTTTTACTTCCACTGAATCCTAATTACTTTGATGTTAATTGCCAGTGGTGTTACAATAGAGAACTGCAAATCGTGAATTGTTCAATTCTTAGGAGAACGAGGTCGCTGTGTTTACGATAGGCAACCGATTCCGGACATATGTACAATGCAGGGTAGAATTGAAATGAGGATGTGAGAGGACACGATGACCATTGACGTGGAAGATTCTCACGAGAAGAGAATATAGATACAGGTATGTCTGATGCCGTGTGACGGTTCAGGTCGCTCCGTGAAGGAAAGCTTTTCTTATAAATCATGGGTCTATTCCCCCTCCACCAAGCTCTCAAGAAACCCTATTCCCTCAACATAAGCGGGGACTTCGACGGAAACAGGTGGTTTCTTATCGGCTATAACCTACGGAAGAGTGTATACATTGACCTCTCTAAGATCGGTCACAAGGCAAATAACGTTGTCGGTTGGGGGAGTGCGGCGGAACCTATCTTTCATACCGGTTGAAAGAGGGACCAGGATGCTCAGAAGACCGTTGAACCGTGTCCAGGGTAGTGCTATTGATGAAGATTGGGTGCAACTATTGATTTGAGTAACTAGTATTATCATCTGGAGGAGTTGAACAGAAGGTGGTTGTGAGGCGATTTTCAAGACGGGATCGCCTGAAATGGGCTAAAGTTGATAAGGGGGATATTGTTTTACGGGGATACTCTACCTACATCCCGTGGAGTAGAAAAGAGTTCATATGAAGCTCCTATTCTGTTCATGTCGGGTCACGTTAAGAGTGTACTTTACACGTTTGATATAGAAATATAAGGCGATTGATATTTGATAATGAGGATGATATCAGGGTTAAAACTCAAGAGAAGAGTTTTACGCTAGAAATAGTTCTAACTCAATACGGTTTCCCCCCTTCCCCCCCCTCCCCCCCTTCCCCCCCTTTTTTTCAGGGGATCAGTCATAACCACCCAGCACCCCCAACAACCCCTCTACCCCTCCACTGCCACAGTTTACAGGCACATGTTAAGCATGACACCTTCAATTAGTTGTTGGGTAGCGAGGCGTTTATCAAAACATGTTGCGGCATTTACTGTAAGGTACATCTCCCAAAATTACGCATGATATACTGTCAAAAGGAAGACAGACGGCCCGTCTTGCCTTGTGACTATGAAAAATTATAATTCAAGCAGAGTGACAAGCTGTGACGATGAGTTGCTTTTTGATTTACACCTGTTACAGCGGGTGGCGTCCAATAGTCAAAGGCACAATGTGGGTATGGCTGGTGAAATCTGTTGGCCGTTGTCTAGCTGTCTAGTTGTGCTTCGACTACTGGCAGAAAGGTAACCATAAGGTTGTAGGATGTGCAGAGATATGCAGGAAAGGAATCCCTTCAGATGCCTCGAGAGCCTTAATAACCATCAAACTTCCATTCTAACTACGAGTACCTTAACGGAAGTAATACTAGTTCTAGTAAGGTAAAGGTTTGCTTGTATTGTCCCTTCCCCCCTTAGGTAGCGCTACTGCTTTTGCTACTAGGTAGGGAAACTTTTCATCACCCCTCCTTGTCCCACCGACCCTTCTCTTCTTCTACTTTTCCTCACTTTCTCCCTCTTTTTCATATTCCCCTTCATCAATCTCTGTGTCTGTGATACAAAGTACGTTTGTCCTTCGTCAATTCTAATCCATTCACCTCTCTCTGACATCATCTGTGCTAACAATTGCTATTTCTAGCTTTCAAATAGCTACCCCACATCATCCCACCACATCTGAAAGATTTCCAGCACAAAACTTACTACAACACTCAACATGACTTTCGACAAGAAGGCTGTTCATTTCGGTGGTGGCAATATCGGCAGAGGCTTCGTTGCCGAGTAAGTTATATGCTTTTCCCTCAATATCGTGGTGCAATATCACTGATATCGTGCAGGTTCCTCCACAACAGCGGCTATGAGGTCATCTTCGTCGATGTTATGGACAGTGTCATCAACTCCCTCAGCAGCACCCCATCTTACACCGTCACCGAAATTGGCGAGGATGGCGAGAGGACATTCACCATTGACCACTACCGCGCCATCAACAGCAAGTATGACGAGCCAAAGGTCATCGATGAGATAGCTACCGCCGACAGTGTCACCTGTGCTGTTGGACCCAACATCCTAAAGTTCATCGCCCCCGTCATCGCCAAGGGTATCGAAGCACGTTCTCTTGACTACCCTCTCGCCGTCATTGCGTGCGAGAACGCCATCGGTGCCACTGATACCCTTCGTGGCTTCATCGAACAAAAGCTCTCTGAAGACACCAAGTCTAACATCGACACCAAGGCTCGATTTGCGAACAGTGCCATCGATCGTATCGTTCCTAACCAGGATGCGAATGCTGGTCTTAACGTCAAGATCGAGAAATTCTACGAATGGTGCGTTGACAGCACTCCTTTCAAGGGTGCTAAGCAGCCAAACATCGAGGGTGTTCACTGGGTTGACGACTTGACTCCATACATCGAGCGTAAACTCTTCACTGTCAACACTGGTCATGCTACCGCCGCCTATTACGGCTACGCTCGTGGAAAGAGTCTCATCCATGAGGCTCTCCAAGACAAGGAGATCCATGATATCGTACAGAACGTTCTTACCGAGACCGCTCACCTCATCGTGTCGAAGCATGGTATCGCAAAGGAAGAGCAACAAGACTATGTCAAGAAGATCGTCTCTCGTATCTCAAACCCTGCTCTCGAAGACAAGGTGGAGCGTGTTGGTCGTGCTCCTCTTCGCAAGCTGAGCAGGAAGGAGAGATTCATCGGTCCTGCCGCCGCTCTGGCTGAGCGTGGAGACAAGGTCGACGGCTTGTTGGGTGCTATCGAGCAAGCCCTCCGCTTCCAGAATGTTGAGGGTGATGAGGAGAGTGTCGAGCTTGCGAAGATCTTGAAGGAGAACTCATCAACTGACGCCACTAGCAAGCTCACCGGTCTAGAGAACGATCACCCCCTCTTCTCCAAGGTTGAGGCCATCGTTAAGAAGGTCCAGGGATGAGTATCTTGTTGCTTACGCAAAATAGAACGATGATTTTGATGATGGGATAAAGGCGTCTGGCAGCATGCATGGTTGTGGGCCAGTTCAAATGAAAACTTTGATGATTACATGAATGGAATGGAGGCTATCAAGGCATGTTGCTAGATTAGATCATACACTATCATACGAAAAATGAATCAATATCCTCTAAAGGCCTTTGTGCCTCTATTTTGTTTTCCATCGCTAGGTCTCGCGTGAACAGTCTAGGTGTCCTTCCCGAGAGAAAAAGAAATCAATGTCCATGCTGAGTGGTGGTGAACGCGTAGGGTGAAGGGTGAACAGATAGTTCTAACTCAAGTCTTCGGCGGACTATCGATTTCTCAATATTAATTTCACCCCTTCTATGAGACATTTCTCTTTGTTTCGCTCTTCTTCCCTGCGTACTAATTTCTTTCTACTCATAATATGGCTTTCAAGACTAATGTCGAACGATCATTTGCTGATATCCCCGGCAGTTCTACCTCATCCGAGCTAGATAGACATCCATACGTAATACCTATGACCATGTCCACCGCTATGGATTCATATATCCAAGACAACAACTTCTAACCCCTTTGAAATTCAGGGCTCTAAAATTCTACTATTGCATGTACGAGAAGGTAATAATTTTACCTCCAGTTTGTGGAGCACCATGAAGCATTCCGGAGTGTTTTTGGCCGCAACACGGATTTGCTCGTCCATCATTGTGTTACTGATTCCTGGATCAGAGAGATTGTGTAGCTTGCCGCTTCATTCTCCTGCGATGGCGGAGATCCTACTGATGTCTTGTTGCTGATTATAATCTCTATAGAACATGCATGAGTACAGAACATGAGAGAGGAAGAGCAAAGGGAAACATGAGTAGCTAGATCTCCTACATCGAGCGGACCACGTACGGAAATTTTATGTTATGTTGATGGCTGTTGCATCCTAATCACAATTTCTGCAACAGAACGCCCAAAATTCATTACCACCCACGTCCAGTTTGCTTTTGCCCAACAGACCGCTGAGATTTTTGAACTCTAGGGAGATTTGGAGCGAAGGAAGTGACTTATCCACCTAACGCTGCGAACCTATCCTCAGCTGATAATACCAGCATCATACATCAGCATACTGTGCCGTCACTCGCATCAGTCATGCGGCAACCGTGCAGTATCTAGAGTGTGATCCTTCCTCCTGCGAGGTCTAGGGGTATAAGTAATCCTTTCCACCTCGAATTTTTTTCTCTTCTTAAATCGAACACGCTGAAAGACTTGCAGCGTTCAAATAAGCCCTGTAAAAATTTGGGGCTGTTTCCGGTTAAGGAACGCGCAGTGGTATATTCTTTGGCTTTCTTTGGTGCCTCTTGATGGATTGGGTTTCCTGAGACTTGTCTGAGTGTAGGGAAGTGAAAAAGTGGTTTAGGGATACAGTGCTGGTTGATGAGGTGAACATCATCTCGCTTTCATGGTGATGGGGTTGGTTATCGGTCATGTAGGATAAGGGTAAGGTCATTAGGTATTATCTTTACCGCGATCGGTCGGTCATGTGAAGCTTACGGGTATAAGTGTCTTTCTCTGTCTTTCCTTCTCTATTTCTTATTTGATATTGAATTCTTTTGTCTATGGTACTTCTAATATACTGGTGTAAGTATCTGTTCCCTCGTCTATGTTTCTGATTCCTTCAACAAACTGAGGTTGAAAAGTTCGCGCGAGCTTCCAGTCCAAAGAAAGATACTGCACTACATTGTCAGGCTGTGTTGAAATGCAAAGTATCTGCTTCCTTGTCTTCCCCCTTTTTTTTTTTTTTACTCTTCAACAGACTCAGCATGGACAAAGTTCCGTTGATAGCAACCGATGCATTATGAATCAATACGAGAGGAATTGACGAAGATGTGGTGTAGTTCACAGACAATTTTGGATCTAAGACTTTGAACAGATGATGAATAGCTCACTCTCGTGATGATAGAGTTTATCTTTGGTGCAAACTAATAAGCTATATCATTAGGGAACTGGATCATACACACAGAATTATGGGTCAGCTTAGATAAATACCTGGTCGCTGGAAAGCCCGTGTAACCCAACGCACTGAATATAGGTTTGCTGAGGGGCGTCCAGACATCCAATTAGACTGAAAGCGATATACTCTTTGATTTGAGGTCGATATTAGTGACCTGCGTACGTTTAGAGGGGCAGGGGATGATATTTGTATTCAAGATCAGCTCAGGGGAAGTCATCCCCTTTGCTCAGAGGGACAGTGTTATCTCACCCTATTATACGGTGTCACATATCCAAGTCTCCTGATCACAAATCGCCCCAGTTTCTCTATATTCCTTCTTGAGCTTTCAACCATCAGACGCTCCATGATTCTAGGATAGTGCAGAGAGCCAACTTCAACAGCTCAGTTCTGCGTCAGTGGAGCTTTGAAGGAGCTCTATTTGCCTAGATGTCTCGGACTGCACGTTCAAGGGGCATTTTGGGTACAGATGTAAAACAGCACAAAAGAACGATTGGAAGGACAGACATTTTCTCAACCTCTGAAGCGACGAGATAAACTGCGTGAAAGGGGGTTATGGAGGTAATGTCATAAGTTCAGCGGTAGAGTCTGGCGATGATATTCAGCTTGCGGTTCTAATGGAGATGTTCATTACTCTTCCACATTCCGCACATCTTTGAAAGGTACCAAGGCTATCTACTCGGGCGATGAAATCAGTTCGTACTAGTATGGCGGGAGAATTTGCCATTCTGATTCCTACGGGAATCCACGGCAATGGACAAGGTAAGCCAGAATTTGGCAATGCGAGCACGAGCGCACAATTCCCAGTATTTCATAATGTCAATTCATTGTTTGACCTATCCGGTGTTTCTGCAGTGCAAGAACTAAGAGCTGTGTAGTACGGAAAGGGTTTATATACACCTAGATCTGACAAATGCAAGACTCTTTCCTCATGATCTGGTCACATCGTCTGGCCCGTACGTAGAAGTCCTCGTGTTTGAACGTATGCTACGTATGACTTCCGGGGCTCATAAAGGGGTAGCATGCCCACATCATCCGCTGGTGTCCTACACCGCAACTCGGGCTCCAGAATGGACCGGAACCGCTTCGTTTTGAGGGAAAGTTTGACTTGAGACATCCCTCTACGACTTCTTTTTTCCATCGGATGTATACAATGAGGTGAGGGGAGGGTTGCTAGGGACTCTGATTCTACAGTTCTCTCTCTGAAGCCGAGCGCAAGCCGACGATTCCCTCTTCATCCACCGAGAGACTGGTCGATATGGTTCTCCACTGAGATTAGAAAGGCTGTACGAGAGATTATTGTCTCTTCTTTCCTTCCGGTTCGGGTTCTGGCGACAAAAGTGTTACGAGTGCATATTCGCTGTGGGAATAGGGGTAATGACTATAAACAATGATAATCAGCACCACTACATGCAGAATATGTTTGAATCCCACTATTAACTACATGATCGACATCATGAATATACGTAGCCACGAGCTTTTAATTCCAGGATTCATGTCTGTAGGACTTAATCTTCTCAACGGAGAAATCATGACGGGGGGGATTCCTGTGTGACGGTTGGACGTATTCAAAAGTAGAGAACTCCGCAATAACATTTCGAACGATTCGAGGGTTAGTTGAGAAGAATTTAACATTAGAAAGATGAAAATATTGTACCCAATCTTGGGCATGGGATCCCTCTCTGCCCCCGACCTTCGCTGTTTATAACATATACTGCATGAATTTAATCACACCATCTGCAGTTATTTACACCTCCCCTATAGCACAAGCTGATTAATATCCTCTCTTCAGAAGGTTCACTGGCTTGAAAACCCTCCCCCAACAAACTACCAAGGAAGAACAAGGTACTGGACAGTACCACCTTGACATTATAGCCGATATACCAATCCCACTATTCCCCGCGGAGAGGCCTACTTCCTACGACCACTAAGTTTATATTGCACAGTTAACGACTAGGTATAATGGTGACGTGGATCATCGAGATAGATAGAAACCCCATTATCCCCCACAGATGTTGATTATAATCATTGTCGGGTCCAACTATTCCTCTGCATACAAAGATGATCTCCCTCCACTGCGCCCTTCCGCACACGCAGGCACTTTATGATGGGATATTCTTAGAGAATATCTCGAATTGAAAATCTCTCTCCGTGGGACTTTCGTTGTAGCCAAGGCTAGTAGGTGAAGACGAAGCGTTTCGAAGGAAACGAGACTATATGCTCCGCGCTGTGGAGGGCATGGGATAGCCTCCGCAATATGACACTTCCTCTTTTGTGACCCAAAATGCATGATATGACCATATCATTTGCGGATCCACACGTCACGTTACTTGCCGACCACAAGCCCAAATCCTTCTCTTTTAGGGAGGTGGATTGGTATAAATCATTCTTCCTAAAACGTCTAGGTTCAAGCGTTGTTGAAACTTCAAGGATGGGATAGGTGGATCCAGTTTAAAAATGGGATTCCATTCCCTTGTCTTGTTTTCGTTTCTCATCCATATGATGACGCCGAATATTGCCGGTAGGAACTGGCATCGTGCGAGCATTCTGTTCCCATCATGACTGGATAAGACGTCGCACTCTATCTATTGTCCGGGGGAGTGCTGGAGGTCGAAAAAGGTGGAAGGGAATGGGTTTCGTCCGACATGATATTAAACAGAGATTTTCAGCATTGTTCTTCTGGCGGAATGGAGATAAGCATTTCCCATCAGTGGCGATGATGGCTATTATAACATCTCAGCTCTTCCCTGAAAGAGGGAATACGGCCCTCAAAACATATTTTGCAAGAGTGAAAGAGAAAACTGAGATAATATGACTGTACTGTATGTGCGTAGCAAACGGAAAATGTTTCGTCAGGCGTTCGTTATGATATTTGACCCCCCTTGAGCTCGTGCTACTCTACGAAAACACAAAAAACCAAAACAAGATGCGAGTGAATTGCTCTTATCGTGCTAAGGACTCCTTGAAGAGAAATTCAGTGTTAATATGTAAGTTCTTTTACTCAACATCGAAGGACATGGGGCCAGTTCCTGCATCTTACTTTGTAACGTGAACTGCATGAATAGGGGCCCACAATTACTCAGACAGCAGCTCGAAGTATTTTTTTTTTTTTTTGAAAAGTAGAAGACAAGTATTAATCCTTTTTTTCCAGGACTTCAACCGGAGAATTCAGAGGGCGGAAAAAGAAACACATACCAGCTCATACCCTCTGTAGCGGAGAACATCGCAGCGTATCTAGCGTTGGGATAAGTAGGCAGGCCTATAGTATTGCCTGACGGTGTGGAAAACCTATTTATGGCGTTGTGTCTGCGGCGTGCTAAGAAGCCTCATAGAGGGTTGAGATTGGAAAGGGTGACAAGGTAAACCAATTATGATGGTGATAGTGTAGCTTATTTGGACGAACTGATGCATATCTCCAGCATCTGACCCTTTTCAATGAGTCCGGCGTAATATCGCAAAAGAAAATAATTCGAACTTCAAGAATCTTCCATATCTTTTATTTTTCAGCAAGACTCTCTTTACTACACATTTAGACCCTACCGTGATTAAATCCCCCAACTATTTGAGGCTTCTCTCACCGCTTGATCCCCTTGGTGTCACCCTTAACTTCCCACCGACCCAACTCACCCGAACCCCATGCCGGACCCCTTTTTCTTTCTCCAATATCTCCTCCGTGCACCGTTGCATATGTTGTAGAGATACAAAGCGCAACACAAAATGAATGCCATAACTAGATACAGCAGTAGTGAATCATCTCTTATACTCCTGAAGAACTTCTGCGGAAGATTTGGAGAATGAGGATGCTTGAAAGGTCGCGTAGGAAGAGGTGGCGGAGAACCCGGATCGGAAACGGGAGGGTGCACATGAGGTTTGGGTACATGGTATTCTATAGTTTTTGGGGATTGGGGAGCTATGGTTGTGTGGAAGGGTTTGTCGGAAGTTGAGAAAATGGAAGACGAGGCTGTTGGAGACGCACTCTCTTCGCTTGGGATTTGGACAATAATCGACCGTACGGTCTTGAAGCGAGGCGTATCGCTAGTGTAGAGTTCCAATGGGTGGTCTTTGAGAGAGAAGGATGTAGCGTATGGTTCTCGTGTTGACTGCAACGTGGAAACGCGTTTTTGTTGTTCTATTGCGATTAAGATCGAGGACCACGACGGTGGATCGATGCGGGGGTGTTTGGCCGCAACAGGCGGTTGAGCATCCTGGGCACTATGTGGTTGTGGTGGATTTGGGGTGAGGTTTTGGTTTTGAAGCTGTCTTCGGTCTTTCATGATAGTCGTTGACGGCACGCAACTGTAAGTGGTATGAATAACCTGCTCTTGATATTGAAGGAGTAGGAGTATAATCTCAAATCATTCTGACCTTTAAAGCGGCGGTTAATAACTAAGGTACCTATAATATACATTTGACGTCTTGAACTGCTCGATTGAGCGATAGTTAACACAAATTTTGTTGATGTTAGATTCCTGTACGTTGAATGGACTTACCGTGGTTCCACTTATCATATTTTCGGTTAGCGACTGAAGAGACCTAAGTATTACACATTCAGTGAAAGGGGCCAGAAACTTCCCAGATCCAAATCTAACAATATCATCTGGTTTTTGGTGAAGTAATGTTCTACGTCGCCGGTCTTCGCGGATTGAAGGAAGGTTGCACCAGGTTGCAAAGTGAATGATAATGGTAAATTCTCGAACTATACAACCACTGATAGCTGTTGCAGGAATACCTTACCATGATCGGAGAAAAAGGTCGTTCAGGATTGAACAAAGAATTCGATAACGGAGAGAGTATGTTAGCAGCGATATTGATTAGACATCGGACTCCAAATCTATTCACCCTTACAAGTCAATTTCAACCTTTGTCTGCAGATACTTCCATTGCCAATACGCCTTGTACTGTTACGGTTTCGATTGATCTGTCATTGCGCTCGAATAATTAAACGATCGTTCATGCAATCACCCACTAGGGAATCCTCGAAACATCTCTACTCCTCTGCGACTAGATTCTGCCCGTCTCTGAGGCCTTCCACCACGAGTTCTTGACCTTCTGCTCTCCGGTAGATATCCCGAATATCGTCTGCATAACCATTAATCAGTCAATTTATCCACTTAGAAGGTATTGCTATCTATCTGACCTGTAGTCGTCTCGAAGTGGCTTGTTGCGTCATAACTCCTCGAGATGAAGATGTTATCATTCACGCCGCTCTCAAGAGGTTCGTAGAGAGGGATGGCAGGCCCCATAAATTTCTCCTCGATTCTACCTAGACGATCGAATCCAGGCTGTAACTCAAGATGGTGATTGCTGCTGCCTTCAGCGATGGTCGAAACAATTGCAATGTAGTAGCCCTTCGGGCAGACATTGTGTGCAGACGAAACCACCGCAATGTAGATATCTAGAATAGGTTATAAGTTTTGTGGCTCTCTAGCGCTGCCAAAGTGACATACCATGCTTTCGTCCAACCTGCGATTGGGGAATGATGAGCTGCAAGGAATCGGAGTTATCGGTATTAGCTACTGGATGGTTCAAGATGCAAATGGCTTTCAAAAGATGATCAACCACCTGCACTTTACCTGGAAAATAGGACGGATCCGCTATAATCTTCTTGCACTTGGTCTGAAATTTCATGCCATCACCAGGTTCACCTCGTTCTTTCATCGTCGCTTTGATTCCCGAGACTTTGTTGTTCTCGTACAAAATCTCGTCGATATCAGTGTTAAGCATGTAGGTGCCACCATATATAGCTGATAAGCGTGCAAAACCTTGGGGAAGTTCTCCAAGGCCGTAGAGAGGATAGATATAGGGAGATTTGCCGTATCGAGCCATTGAGTTAACGTAGAGACGAATACGTTCTACCGTCTCCTGGGCCATTCCTGGGGCGTTAATATACTCATCTGTCTGAAATAAAGCCATGGAATGACCAATGAAATCTCGAGTAGAGGCTTCCAATCCGAATTTGTCGTAAACCTCTTTCATCGTGCACTTTGATAGATTCAGTCCTATTCTTGTCAGTCGTGGCGCGGTCATGGCCTAAGCTTCCCCTACCTTTGTGCGAGGCTGGATCTTCCTGTTTGAAGGAGCCCACAAACTCTAAGAAGTTTCTGGCCCGCCGTTTTTCGAAGATACCCATGAGTGGTGATCTTAAAGCCTCTCCGGCATCTGAAGGCACTTTGGCCACTGTAGCCTTGGGTCCATTGCCCTGTTGAACGTAGCTTCCGGCTATTTGTTTGAACTCGAGATATCTTGTGACGTCTGTTGACACCAGGATGTTTGTCAATTCCCCATTGGCCATAAGAAGTTTGGGAACGAGGTCGATGTTCCAGTCGTTGACTCGACCGTATTTCTTCCATGGTTCTTCACCAGGACCATAATTGCCGTACTTCTTGAATAACTTTATCTTGTGAGCGACATATACAGCAGGGAAAGGCAATGTTCATTTACCGCTTCAATGTTGATGGAGGCGGCTTCGCTGGGGTTCGTGAGTCTTTATCGAGTGAGTATTGAGGACCTGTAGGGCTCACCCTCCATAATGATCGTTGCGGTCGATGTGCAGCACCTTCTTTCCCTTCACACTCATCACCCTAGTATGCTTTTAGTTACAATTGTCTGAGTAGAGGGTGTCTGTCAAACGTGCGACTCACCCCGAAAGAACGCATTCGGTGAGACCTATGTATTTACATTAGCTATCTGTTGCTGCAATGGCAAGGTGGGGTAGTTCTGCACCTGTCCCGAGGACGACGAGATCGTATTCTGGAGCAACGTCTTCCATGATGGTTGTGAATTCTTGATGAGATGGCAAAGGATGTGAGAATATAATCAAAAGTGCAAGTTTTGTGTATAGAGAGGGAGTATGGGGTTCTTGATTTTGTTTTTGCGGTGTGAAATGGAGTTGTCGTAGCTCCCCCTCATGCATCAGGACCTGCAGTTCTCCGCTAGCGTCAAAAGGGGGCCAACGACTCACGTACAGTAAAACTATTAAGGATGATACAGATCGTTGTATCAAGATTTGATAGAATCAATTGCAGTAGTTCTACTATATGGTCTAACTCTCCAGGAATATGCACAAAATTGCGAATTGTTGCCTACAAAGTGCTATGCTCCCTATCCAAGACATCAGAGTACCTAATCGTTAACTTTTTCTTCTATACTCCCGGCCGAGGGTCTTGCATAATATATATTTCGAACTGTAGATTACGTACATATATAAGGGCGATCGCGCTTGGTGGACATAATGGGCTTATTTGTACTCAAGGTCCAAGAGGACCTACAGGACGTTCACTCTCAGTTACTTCGACTCCATCCTCCATTACCTGTGGCAACATAAGTATGAGTCAAGATCTATAGACTTTCAGCACATTACCTTGGGGTTATATGCGTTGCCTTCTGTGGCAAAGAGATCGATCTCCTCGTCATTCCTGGCCAACTTTCGAGCATCTTCCCATGCATACCAACGTTCCGTTAATGCATGCTTTATAGCTTTCTGAGTTATCCTCACCTGGAAAACACATTATTAGCATTGTAGGGCAATAGCCGGAGATCCAGATCCTCTCGACATACGGTTATGTTCCTTTGCTCGTTTTCATACTCGCCGTAGCCGGCTTCAACCCGGTTGCGCTCAAAAGCTTCGGTCGCAAGACGATTTCGCTCCTTTACACAAACCCACCATAGCCTATGTAAGTCCTCCCAGGACTTGTGTCGCAGCTCCTCCACGCTCCATGCGCGGCCTGATGGTAGGTTTCTTAGCATGATCCACAAACGTTAGGATCTTTCAATTGAGACCAACCATGTGCAGCATCTTCTTCTGGTGTAGCCATAACCCTCCTTTCTTTGTTGAAAAACTGCCATAGCCCGTGATTGGCATCCACCTCGATATTTGTCTTCCTTTTCACGGGGGTTGGGAGAGGATCATCCCTCACTGACAACGTTTGTCTATTCCTTGGACCAGTCCGTCGAATGACAGATACGCCGCGATTACGATTTTGATCTCGGGGATAGTATTGTCGTGGGCTGGTGGAGAAATGAGAGGCGCATGATTTCGTCTGATAATTTGTCTTCTGCAGTGATGGGGCTAGGAATGTTGGGATGATATCAGAGACATTGGAGGCACAATTGATATGTGGTCTCCTCCGAATAGGGAGTGTATTCATGTCTAGAAGGCGGTTGATACCAAAGGGACCACAGGTAAAGACGAAGAATACAGAAAATTGTAGAAGTAGGTGAGCTAGAGACGGGAGACGGCATGCGCGTTTGCAATGAATGATGACTAAGTTCCCGGTTCCTGTCTCGAGCCGATTGACTGCCGCGTCGCGAACTTCGATATGGCGATACTCGTTCAGTACAGAGTACAAACACTTCCACCTACTCCTTCTACCCCCAAAACTCTACAATCACGTCGAGGCTCCCTCGTTGGAGCTTCTGTAAGCTGACTTTAACCTAGAGCTTTGGCTTGGCCCCACAGCTTCGTATCCACGATGAATCGTCCAGGTTTGTTCGGCTTCCTTTTTGCGATTACCTCCGTCTCTTCTCAATTTCAAAGCGCACTGCTTTCATGAATGACATGATCAAGCCAGCGACTAGATTTTGCTTGTCGGTGTGATTGTAGCATGTGTGTTCAACTCTCTACTTCTTTCTGTTCTTGGACCCAGCCATCATTCAAAGAAAAGAAGTCAGAATCGCTACTACCTTTGCTAAACCGTGCGGACAACCAATTTTCTTTTCTCACCTACGACAACAGCCGCTTCTTCAGATAACTTAACCATTTCTTACTTCATACGTGCTAAACACTTTTCTTTCTACAGGTCCAGGACCACAACCTCTACGATCGATGCACGGTAACATGTTCCAGCCCCAACAGCCCAACGCCAATCGCGGCGGTCAGTTAGGCCCCGGAAGACTACAAAATGGCAAGCTAGGTACTTTGAATAAGAAGAGCATGTTCACATCATCACAGTTTGTCTGACAAACTTGTTGTTTTAGGTAGTGGGTCTGGATGGGGATTTGGAGGCATGCCAATGGGAGGCGCAAATAACCTCCCAAACGCTCCGGCACGGCCAAATGCAGGGCAACTCTCCAATTTCGCTCAAGCAGTGGGCGGTTCGCAACCACATCCTCCTTTGGACCTTTCGTAAGTTACCACGCTTTATATTATCCCTGGGCATGCATGGCTTTCCTCTGAAAACGAATTCCCATCTCTGGTTTCTATTGCTTCGACTAGGGATCACAATAAAGCTAGATGAGCAAGAGAGTGGAAGAATAAAGAAATCCCCAAATTGACATATGATGACAGCAGAGAAGAGTTCCCCTCCCTATCTGGTACTCCTCAGTCCCAGCAACAAAGCTCGGCTCAGGCGATATGGCAAAATCCCAACCCATCTCTTCGTGCGCCTCAACAACGAAACCAACCTCAAGGTGGACCACCACAACAATCTGCGCAAAGCAATGCTCAACAGGTACAACAACATCCGCAACAGTCGCAGGAGAACGACCCGTCGTCGGCGGCGTCACAATACTCATCTGGAATGGAAGATTATAGGTTTGGAGGTCCTACTGGTGTCAATCAACTCTCAGGTGCGTCACAGCCGCAAACGGGCAATACAAAAGACTTTCCGCCATTGAGTGGCCTGGGGTCCGGCGAGATTGGGCAGGATCGGCGCTCGGGAATGCTTCAGAATGCTTCGTTTGCAGATAGTATCTTTGGGGACGGGTTCTCTAACAGCGGAAATCAAGCCAGAAACGCCATGTTCAGCGCATCAGATAATCAACAAGAACGATCTACCGGGTCGACAATTGGTGATCGTGGAGCAACTGTCCAAGAACCGGAACCAAATGTAAGCAAATATAACCTTACTGGAATCAAATTGGCTAATCGTTATTGTAGAGAGGTGGTCAAGGTAGCCGCTTGGGTAACCCCACGCAATCTAGTCAGATGCCCTTTCGAGGTGGATTCCAGGACTCGCAGTTACAACATCCATCAGACCAAAGGAATATTCAAGCTCATCTAGATCCACCCTTCCATGATGATCTCACAGAATCCCCAAATAATGTTCCACCACCCGAACGAAAACGCTTGGCTGATATGACCGATCTTGAGCGTTTCGGACTATATGGACTATTATCTATAATCAAAGAGGATAGCCCTGATCATTCCGCCTTGGCTGTTGGTCAAGATCTTACAGTTCTCGGTCTGGATCTTAACCGACCGGAGTAAGTCACAAATTTGATATCTCGAAACAAGTACTAAGAAACTCCATCTAGTAATTCGCCTCTATATCCTACATTTGGTACCCCTTTTGTGGAAGCGAATCCGCGTCCTATCATTCCAAATTTCACGCTCCCTGCTGCGTATACCGTGACTAACGTTCCTCCACTCGCTTCGCGAATGAACGCTTTCTCGGACGAGACCCTCTTCGCGATTTTCTTCCAGAACCCGCGTGATATCATCCAAGAGCATGCCGCCGGAGAGCTGTAAGTCCCATTTCCTAACATGAGCCCTAGCTTTTAAATTACTCACGTTATGATACAGCTACACCCGCGACTGGCGCTGGCACAAAGAGCTCCAACAATGGATGCAGAAAGACACCACCTACGGCCAACCCGTTCGCATCTCCGATAAGCAAGAACGCGGGTACTATGTCTTCTTTGACGCGAATAACTGGCGCCGCGAGCGCCGCGAATTCGTGCTCAACTACGAGCACCTCGACCAACGGCACGCAGCCGGACCCCCACTCCAACCCATGTAGACCACATCCTCCCCTATGAGAACGTTGCACCCTGTACTATACTACCCCCACTGGATAAGATGGATTGATGACTTTCTGCTCAATACTAACGATTTTTTGCGATAGCTTTAGGGGACTTGTTGAGGAAGAGTGGAGGGTGCGGGATAGGAGGGTTGACCGCGCCTTCGAGCAGGGGCAAGCGCTGCGGGCGTACCCAATGGAGGTGCAGCGCGCAGTCGAGGCTGAGGTTGCATTTGCGGCTTCAGAGCAAGCGGGGCGGTTGCAGAGGGATATGGAGTTTCGGGATGATCTCATTCCGTTCAGTCTTGACCCTGACGATTATGAGTCTGTTGAGCTTCGGACCCCCTTTCCCGTCATCCCATTTGGGGAGCGCAGCACTCAACTTGAGTACGCGTCCGGCATCATGTACTCGGGCTTCGATCCGTATTACACCGAGTGAGCAGGCAACACATCTCATGCGGAAAGTTATTGCATACAACTGGAGGTCAAGGTCGCTGAGAAATCTGGTGTCGAGTGGACTGCTGGAAGTGTATGAGACGAGTAGATGAGCAAATTACGCTCTTATCTATCGGGCGTAATATGAAAACCTTGACTGCGTGGTCATTTCTCAAGATTCTGTTTGCGTACGTGATAACATGTCCACGGACGGCTTAAGAACCGTTTCTGCCATAACGATTGGTCGTGTATAAACGCGGTAAGTCAATATTCGGACTCTTCTGCTCCCAAAGGTCCGTTGGGTGATTGTTGAGAACGAGTTCAGATGCAGGAGTTTGCAATACATAGTGCGTTGTTAGGTATGTATACGTTGTATTGCATTCTTTTCTACCATAGCTACTTATGTTGATACACAGGATACAATGTGTCTGCCCTGTCTATTAAAACAAAGAGAATAAAGTCCAAGAGAAACAAAAAGGCATTCCTCTAATGTATCACTTACCTCCTCTTCCACCGTCTCAATTTGGGAATAGTCCCCATTGATTAATCAATTCGTCCCAACGAGGCCGAGATATCATCTCTGTAGTCAACAGTGGACATGTGATCAGTCAGCATTTCACATAACAAAACATCACAGTCAAAATCACGGCGAGGAGGGGCATAGATGCCCTGGCGATCAAGCCTAGTCACCCGCAAGCGGGTAGACTCAGCGACACCTAATGGGGAGTAAACCTTTGCATTTGGCTATATCAGCCTGTCCTCTATGGACATGGTCCACACCAGCATATTGAAAGAAGCACACATGTCCATATCCACCAACTCGTTATCTACTGACCGGGACGACGATCACCGAAACGACGAGGACGCTCGACGGTCTGCTGTTGTGTGACGGCCACGACATTGACGGGTATGGAATCGAACTGTATCAATATCAGCATCTTTCCAATTATGACTAATTGCCTCGGAGGCTCATCAGTTTGAGTCAGGGAGGTGTATCTTACGCCCAAGCTCTTCAACAAGTCCTTGGTCTCCTGGTCCACATCCAACTGTCCACTCTCGCTGTTTTGCGTGAAGTCCAAAGCGGAGACCTCTGGAACGTATTGATCCTTGCGTTCACGCTCCTCTTCCTGGAGCTTGAAGGAGATACCGCGGACTGGACCACGTTGGATACGTTTCATCAGATGCGTTGTGAAGCCGGCAATCTATTCGTTCGAGGAGGGTATCCATCAGCGATTGTCGGGAAAGTACGGTTATTCCTCGAGACATATGGCGATTGTCCGACGGAGAGGGTTGAAATACCTTATTCCTCAACCTCTTGCTCGCAATGATAGCAATCTCGTCGCATAGACGCTTGTTGGTGTGGAAATCGAGCGTGAGGCGGGGATAATACCGCTCGATCATCACCTTTGCGGACTTCTTAACCGTCTCTATTGAGTGGATTAGCATCGCATAATCCGACAGAAATAATTAAAACTGTAATACACACTTGTTCGAACGCGACCCATCTTGGCGGTATGTAGTAGATATTGAGGGAGGGGTTAGAAGTTCCGTTGATTGACAAGTCGCGAATTGAAGGTAAGGTAATGCTGCTGTCGTGGGTTTTAGCGATATTCCATGAGCAGTGTGTGCCAAGACAATTTACCGCAAAAAAGTTTTAGCGAGGGAAGCGACAGGGGTGGAGACACGAGCCAATTAAAATGTTGATAACCATTTTTGAATAGGTATAAGGACACGCAAAGAAGTCAGTTTGATGGTCTGAATATACCATTAAAGCAACTCTTATGAGGTGTCTTACTGGTTCTGTGTGTTCTCCAGATGTAGAGGTAAGAATGAACCAGCACTAAGCACGTCAGTTCGAGCAGAGGATATTGAGAGCAAGACATGGCAAGTTTGATTGAAAACAGTTATGCATTGATCCTACAGAGAACAATCTCTAGAATCGAACCTGAAAACCTCTTATGTAAATCTACTCCTAATCTCAAATGCGTATTTCAAACATACTTGCAAGCCCAGTGCGTATGATCCACTCGAAGAAACTCCGGCTCGTGGCCAAAGGGTACCCAACAGTATCCCGCCGATACAATCAATAAATCAAAATGCTCTATGAGTCTTCCCGCACTAATCTCCCTTATCGCTCTTCAAACCTCTCCCCTTTGCCCTTCCTCTAATGCCTTCTGGGATATCTTTCCGCGCCGTTCCGACAGCATCTGTCCTTCCTCTCCTGTCTTCATCATCCTCGTCACCACCGATCTCGAACGCGTCGGTCAGTTCAATAAGATCCCCTATGCCACTTCCAGCACCAAGGCCTACGACCGACAGTCCACTCCTCTGCGTGTTACCGGTAGGTTCCATAACTTTCGTTGCCTTTGTGGCCATCTTCCGTACCCACCCTTCGATAGCCCCACCAACATTTTCTAGATCAAACCCTACGCCGGCGCCAGTACCAGCTGTACTTGACCCAACCTGACCTGCTCCGGAAAGAGTATCGAATTCGGAGAGGTCCCCAAGTCCAGGGGTCCAGGGAGTAAAAACGGTTTGGTTCGGCGGTGGTGCAACATCGGGTAGATGTTTTGCGAGGAAGTTTTCCACTTTATTGTTCTGTGCAGGGCCGGGAGAGCGTACATTTGCACTCATCGTCCCTACACCTCCGGGACCATGAAGGAAGTATGATGGTTGAATTGAAGCCGCAGAAGAGGTACGGCGACGTCCAGGTCTTCTCGCAGGGGAGCTCGTGGCATTTTGGAGTGGAGGAAGATCGGGAGATGTGGTTATCATAGGCACGTTTGAAGGGTTCGGAGAGACATCCATAGATGCCTTAGGGGTGGCAGACGCATCGGAGAAGGTGCGACTTTTTCGGCGGGCCGGGGGGAAGAAACCTAAACTCTTGCGTGGGAGACGGGCAATCTCGGTGGGCACTGTGTCATTTGGAAGTAGGACCCAGGAGTCATGTTTCCAAGGGGGTTCGGAATCTACATTGGAAACGCTTGTAGATGAGGAGGGTGGCCTGGGATTGATGTTGGATTGGGATGTATGTCGACTTGTGGACCAGCCATTTGGCATCTGAGGAGTAGACGTAGGGGTCAACTCTTCCAACGAGGTTGACTTATTGTCTTCAAGCAGGAGATCCTCTTCCGCTTCTTTCGGTCCTGGTACAGGTTTTCCTTTGATGGCACAAGCATCTACAGGGAGAACTAAAGTTTTCCGGACTTGAGGTGTGTCGTTGGGCCACATTCTGTTCGCTTTCCTCAGAACCACGGCCTGGCAATTGTACCTAATTGTAATCCCCGCTACAGTATCCGAACGCTTCACATGGTGTATATAGACAAGGGCATCATCTTCTTCGTGTCCAGTCGGTGGCACAGATGTCGATATCCTCTCGTCAGAATTTCGTCTCTTAAATCTCCCAACAGCATCAGCGTACATATGCACATTTGCAGCAAGCATATCCTTCCGTTTGCGTTCCCTGACCAAGGCATCCCTCTCTTCTCGTGATCCCTGCCCGATGTGTTCTTCTGAGCCTGATGGCCCCCATTGGGATGGCAACGCACTCCTACTTCCGCTTCGTCCATGGGTAAATTCAAGCGGTCTTGTCTTCCGTCTCCATGATTTGGAGTCTGTGGACGAATGGCCAGTATCAGTTCCTAGTACATTGGAGGCTAGACCTTGTATTGTAGACCAAGGGTTTCCCCAAAATGTTCCGATGGTATTCTGCGCGGTTTTCCTACCGAATGCTGTTTTAGACCTGCTACTACTTGCTTCGCCAGATCGCGGTATCGCTGATGATGAGCCGATACGGGAGGGATGGCTCGAAGGAATTGGAGAGGCATTCCTCGAGATTAAGGGGGATGCGAAGGGGGACGAGAGGTGCCTGTTGGATTCACTGTTTACACTGAGCTCCCCTTGTTCTTCGAGTCCAGATATCAACCTTCGAGTCCGCGGCCTCAGCGACGATGCAGTAGGAGTCGAGCTTGTCCGAGAGCTATGTTGAGAGGTAGTGGGGATCATGGCCGCTGAAGCGCTGGCGGAGGAGACGGTGCTTGAAAGGCATGAAGCAGCTTTAGTAGATTGTTGCCCGAGTATCTACGCTGGAGCTCGCATTGTCGTTTGTTCTTAGGTTTACTGGGTGAAAGTATTGAAGCCTTAGGGACAGTTTGTACATGCAGATTGAACGCGCAAGGTGTTGCTACTAGATTCCAAGCGTTGCTCCGATCCGCCAATAGCAACGCTGATCCTGTGACGTGGGGCTTTAGAAAGGGTCAGTGTTCACTTTACTTTGCTCTTTCTCTTCATTCTTTTTAAGGTATCCATCAAATTATCTTCAGTGTCTACTAAGGTTGATATGTGCTTCAACTCTCGTCTCACAAAATGCGTCCGAGTCCATTCCGGCCGTGTCGACGCCCCCCACGTCAGGATCAATTAGCAGCTAACGGCTGGTTTGCTCCGAGCGACAGTTATTTGGCAAGTTACAATATTATTCGATTATAGATATTTCTAAATATACAATCATAGTCCTCACCCATTCATAGATTCGTGTATACTCCATTTTACCGATTCATTATTCTTCCTTTAAGGCCCAAAAGACAGTTTGGATTTACGTATACTGCCATGCTCCAAAACTTCCCGATGGCCTTCCATGCACCACTGCATTGAAGCCCCTGCAAGTAGAGGCGAATACTAGTCCTGGTAACTTGGCGAATACTTGCCAACTGGAAGCATCATTCCCATCTGGACAGGCTATCCAACCATCACTCGGGAGGTAAATGAACGCGCCCTCTTGGTAAGCCGAGACTCCCCATAGGGATCCTGTAGGGTATGAGGCGCTGTGAGCTTGAGTGAAACCTAGCGCGCCGTTGGGCTCGATATAATACTGTTGTCCGCCCGGAACATAAACGCTCTGTGTAGAGGATTAGCATTCTGCTATGTTTGATGTGAAAAGGACACTGAAGACTTACCAAGCCAGAGCCGGCGTAGAGAAGAGTCTCATTGCCAGGAGGGCACACATCCCGCGGTACATTCTCAGGACAGTATGTGCAAGGCCCATGTTGGGTTATCACGAAATGACGGCCACAGGCTTCGATGGGCCACCCGTGGAATGGCGCGTTTGGATTCAATGCCTGTACTGTGAATGGGCCTGACTGAGCAGGCAGGATGCTCAATTGCTTATTGGCACATCTAAGACTCCTATTAACCTCTGACTATAGTTAGGGGAGAGGGTGAAACTCACGAATACATCTTGTCAGAGTAACAAGCAGACCCACATCGTTTCGTCGCTATGCCATTAATTTTAGGGCATAAGAAATTCCCATCATAGCAAGTATACTGACCCATATTAGCTCTGCAAAGGGCGAATCCTACGCGGAGAAGAGTAACTTACTTGTGAAGGAAGATATCGCGCGTCGCCGCAGTTCTGAAGTTCCTCTGCAACACTGAAGCCAGTGAAGGCTAAAGCAGATAGAACGGTCAATGTAAAACCCTTCATGATGATAGATGTCACACAGTCGAGAAAGGTAAAAGATATAGCTTGTTGTTTACCAATTGAACTTGAAGGTGACAATGAGGATTATGAGGAAGAAGAGTGAACTTTATACTCTTGATACCACCCATGTTTGCTTTCTTCCTTCTATAAATGCACCTACTAAATAAATACGAATTATTGAATTCAGTCATACACTTGTAACCATTGGATTTCCGCTTCAGCCGGGTCTACGCCGCTACAACGCTATAATGGGTATGGTGGGAAGTAAGGTGTAGAGAGTATTAAGTAACTGGAAGGACACAGTCAGCCGATCATGTTACTGTACATGATAGACTCCCTTTAGACAGGTCGCGCAGTCTTTAGTTTGGGCAATAAACATGTATGATCCTACCATGCGACTGGTGCAACGGCTCCCTTGGCTAACAATTGTACAGCTGAAGGTTGCGCCATATGCAACCCTCCCTTGCATTCCTTGTTGTACGGGATTGACTTGCTGGAAATGTGTGATATGAATCTCGTGTTGTCAATAGTCCAATCTGCAATATACTTGTTTTTTATACGGGAAGCGCCCGGAAGATGAGAAGAATGATAATAATAATAATCAGAGAGTGCGGAGAGTTGACATCGATAGTTAGATCTATAGGAGCAGGGAATCAGTGGCGAGAACCTTGCTCACTGTGGCTGGGATTATTTCTATTTAAAGATCCCCATGTAAGAGAGTCGGCAAAGTCGGTCGAGATCTATACTAGACGTATTCATGATCTCAAACATAAGGATTTTCATGTCCCTATAGTATGTAACTCTCTTCCTAAATAACGTATTCAATGTAGTTTGAGTCGGAACGATGCCGAGTCCAAGACCGTCACAGCCGTAGCCATCCTATAAGTTTTAAAGGAATTAGACTCTCTCATTTCTAATGGTTTCTCCAATCATACCGTCCGCTCGGTTTATTTGAATACATGTTCACGTGCCGTTACATATGGACCGTATGAAGGGATCCTCACTACATCCTTGAGAAACATAATGACGGCGTACAGCTTCTGACGTAATTCCGTTTCCAGTCCCAGAATTGGTTCAGGTAAAGAGAACTGTTGAATCTGATAGCTGTACTATGCTCTGCTGTGCGCTTGTTCAGAACTGACCGCCACTTTCTCCTTCCTTTCGCTCTTCATCTTGTAATGTTCTTTCCTACTCCCGATATCCGCCATACTTTCCTTCCTTTCCGTTGATTCTCTCTATTTCTATCCGATCACCCGAAGCCAAGAAGAACATCATCCGGCGAGCAAAAGGGAAAAGGAGTGACATAATATTTCTCTTCGTGAATGGAGACCAAATCCGAACGACACGCTGACGGAACATCACCAAATAGTAGACCAGTGGGATCCGTCAATCCTTGTTACTGCAATATAGAGTATCTTCTCAGCTTTTTTCATGCACAATTTATCTGTTTCCGGCGTGAGTTGTGTCACTACTCAGCGGGATCTCCAGGGAAAACTCTGAAGGTCTCATACAAGATCACACTTAGTCACTGTCGTTCAACTTGTGGTAATCCACAATCTCGGAATAGCTATGTCCGGCTTCCGTTAGCCTTACGTTGGGATTACATACTCGGAGAATGAATGGTATACATACCACATGATCTTCCAGGTGTCAACGGGAAGGTCAGCATCGGTGAATCCCCAGTCGAACTTCTTATCGGCAACAGGTTCATCACTTGGGTCGTGATAGGGAGCAAGGTATGGGTGAGCTAATGCTTGACTGGCATCAATCCGTTTCCGGGGATCCATGACAAGCATCTTTTCTAAAAGATCAATTGCTGTGTTCCGTCAGAGTCACTTCTCTCCTTAACTCGGTGCTCAGCATACCCAAAGGATCTGCACCCTCAAAGACGGTGCTAAGTGGTTGTGGTTCACGTTTCGGAAGCGACTCCACGAATTTCCGTGTCTATCATTACTGTCAGCGGGTTCACATAGCCGGCCGCAGTATATCGTACATTCTCACTGCTGATCATATGGATTACATCATCCGATGGACTCCCTAGAAGATCGGTAATAATCTGGAGTTGGTGGACATGGTCTCTTCCTGGAAAGATAGGCTTTTGCCTTAGCATCTCCGCGAGGATACATCCTGCACTCCAGATATCAACCTCTACATTATAATTTCGCCAGGCGAGCATTATTTCCGGAGCCCTGTAATGTCGTGTGGTAACATAACCAGTCATTTCGGGGTCTACGATTCGGGACAGACCGAAGTCGCAAATTTTAAGATCGCAGTTCTCGTTAATAAGAATGTTACTGGGCTTGAGATCTCGATGAACGATACCGGTAGAGTGAACGTATTTCAAACCTCGCTATACATAGTAAGTTAAGCACTATAACCGGGCTTTCTGTTATCTACACACCAATATTTGATATATGAAGTACTGAACGATTCCTTTCTCTAAAAGCTGACTTTGGAGTACGCGATGAAGATCACATCCTAGGAGCTCCGTGACGAAATAACTATCACTCTGGAATTAGTAAAATTCACACCAACAACCCTTTTTCAAACGTACATATCTTCTAACGGAGAAATATATATGTCACTAAGGGTAATAACCTGGAAATTGTCAGCTTGTCGGGTGTTTTGAGAATAAGGCCACGAACGTTTTCGTGTTGGATCTCTTTGAGGAGCTTTAACTCGCGATATGTACGTTTCGCTAGAACGGGGTTGTCGAAAGGTTTCAGAATCTTCTTGATGGCAACATGTCGTCCAGTAAGTATGTCTTTGGCCTTACTGCGGAAATGTCAGCACTAAATGTGTGGTCTAAGTAACGGGGAAGAACACAAACCAAACGAGGCCGAAAGTGCCCATGCCAACTGGCTGCAGTTCAACATATCTTTCCAATTATTTCAGTAATGCAATCAGTGAGCCAGTCCCCATATTCTCTTACCTTCTCGTGAGTTCAAATGATGTACCAAAGACATAGGTACACATAAAATCGGAGTTAATGGATACTTCTCCGTTTGATTTGCTTTCATTCATTTCTATATCGGCCGTTTCTTTCACACTTTCGTCGGGATCATTATCATATATAGTGTGATCGGTCGTCGGCTTCAGATCCGTGAAAAAAGTCTCCTTGCTGGGAGAGAAATTTAAATAAGGCGGACACGTCGGCAGGACATTGATCTTGCTAGCAGTAGAATGATACTGACTTTGAGCTACATCGGGTACGGTCCATTCGAGGAGACGCTCTTTCTGCGCTGGTACGGTCCAGGGAATCGTGGTTGTGGGTTCTTGATGATGAGAAACCAATTTCTGGATTTTATATTGCCACCTACTGCTATGTCTGGTATTAGGAAATTTGGGGGTCTTCGCGAGCTGTGTGCGGTGAATGCGGACGATTCGGATTGTGCTCCTATCGCTGCGTAATCTTTTGTGAAGCGCATTAATGCCAGAATCATTACTATAATCCATATCGTCTGCCCCTCGTTTCGTCAGGGTCTTGGGCATGTAGTTGTGCGCTGATATCTCGTCCGGACGGTATGGTAGCGGCAACGGTTTGCGAGCAGCGTCAAACCATATGTTGCATACAGAACTAGGTTTAGTGAGATAAGAATCACAAGCGATTGAAAAAACTCCTTACCATGAACTACCGCCGCCTTTATGCGGTTCGAATGTTGTAGATTTGCAACCAGGTCTAGGACACCTGTTTGAGCCCCTCCAATCATACTGGCCTATGATTATCGCCATTGTAATTCTCATCCCTGGTATAAGTGTCTCGCTATCCTCATGGCCAGAGATATCCTGCGTACTGTCCATAGAGTTGAAAAGTTCAAACTCACCAGCTAGAACCTTTTCATAGCCTGGTCCATTTCTAAACTGTTCCACAAGAACAGCTCGGAGTTTCTGAAATCTTTTAGTTTCAATGACGTAGATGACAACATATCTTGGAGTCTTACACCCCAAGTATACTCTGAGGGGACTGGAAATACACGTCCCATAGCATCCTCAAATCGTACTGGTTCTTGGAACCATGTGTACTGCAAATTCGGTACAGGACCGGAAGTCTGAATATCCGTCAAGATAGTGATGATTTTCAAGTTCGAGTTCCAAATGTTTTTAGTGAGTTCGATGAGTTGCCTTAATTGCGGAAGCATATCCCTATGATCTACTCAGTATCCTCACTTCTTCAGTACAGTCAAAATTTCACATCTTACCGTGTTACCAACTTCGAGAGTCGGATTAATATTGAATTGTTGCTCCGCGTAAGAATATCGCCTTGGATCACAAGCTCGTGCGTGGTCGCAAGAGCTGTACTTACGCTCTCAATACCGCTACTTATGTCCATTCGAGCTTTACCTGTTTCTTCCACTGCCATAGAAGCTGACTTCCTAGAAAACCTCAGTCTTTTCTTACCTTACCAGGTTTAGGCCAACTTACAGTCCCTCGGTCATTAGTCTCATGTTCAGACTCCCCACATGAGCTATCAGGTACGCTCTCAAATTAGAAACCTCATCTGCCATCTTAAAACGCCATTTTACTTTATCTCCGATTCTCTTCACTGTCGCTCTCCTAGAGGTCTGCTCGGGAGCATCGGTAAGACTCTCAAACTTCTTCAACTTTGCTGCAAACTCGTCTAGGGGATATTGACACATGAGGGCGGCGACCTTAATGCTATTTGTAACTGCTTCGCGGCCGGGTGGGCACGGGAGATGCTCGATCTCTCGAAGAGCCCGTTGAAGGCCATGGAGTTCGAGTATTAGCTCACGGTATTCTGCTACGGAGGAGCCCTGGAGAGATGATGTGATATCCGCAATCAATTTACCAACAGCGATAAAGTCACCAACCGAAAACCCAAAAGACATATTGAAACTATGAACACAACCGATCAAGGGGGTCTAAGATCAAGTTCCATTAAGCTCACAGTTTGATGATCAGAGATCAGGTTCCTCGAAAAACGATATGACTAAAAGGAAAGTATATATATATATATATGAGCGCCTGGAAAAATCATAGTGGTCTAAATAAGGGATCGGTTTCGCTACTGTATCATTTTATTTGGAAACGTAAGGTACTCCGTAGGCTTCAGCTGTTGATAACTTAATATGTGCCCCCACAGCCCCTGAGATGTGGCGTGGGAGTTTTAGAACTAATGGAAGCGCTCAGCTTCCAGTGCGCACAGGCCAACTTTGCTCTGCCACTAGACATTCTTAAAACTTCCTAATCCCCAATTCTCTCTCTACAGATTCATCATGAACTATTCTGTGATGGATTTATGAATATCTAACCGAAGGGAGATAGATCATATCCTATCAAAAGCATCGTCTAACTTTTGGCTCAACGAGTAGTATAACTAGGGTAAACCAGCATAGTACATACTATCATTATCGAAAGAAATTGGACAAGATCTCGTTGAAGGGGAAGAAAGAGTTAGGGCATGTTTATTGAGAAGATCCTAATGACAGTATCAACCCTGGCGAACGAGAACGGACACAAACGAGTGGACTTTGACCCTCCATTGAAAAGAACAACTATTGAGTCAAGACATGCCAGAGTACTACATGAATTCCGAGTTTCGAACAAAACTACCTCCAGATATCTGACGCGAACCAGCCGCGAACTATATTGCAATCAACTAGAGTACAGAGTAAACACCAAGTCTCCACTTAACTTCCCTGGGTCGCAACCCTGGTTTGGCTCTCCTGCATAGGTGGGTTGATAATAGGCTTGGTCGGTCCTCACCTCGTTAGGAGGGACATGATATCCTCCACAATGTGCGCTGGGATCCGTGTTTTCCACCCGGATTCCCCCCTCAAATGCCGGGCAGTTTTGTGGATCTTGCCAGTTAGGTGCACAGTTTATCATGGAGAGGTCGAACCAAAGCCTGCGATCGGCACCGATGGAGTACTCGAGTTGAAGAGGTTTTTCAATGAGTTGATTTGGAGATTTAGAAACTTTGAGGCATATCCCACCGGTGTTACCGCTTATATCGCTAGTCACGGGTTCCGAGTATCTTTCTCCTGTTTTCAGGTGATGTGCAGGACTTTTCATCTACGGACCAGAGGTGTACATCGTAGGAGCATTTGTTTACGACCACTGTATTCCCGATATTGGCTTCTCGTGGCGTGAGACTATTTCGATGGGTATGGTGACCATGGAGAGGAGCAATACTCATCGAGACTAGGAACGTGAGTATATAACAGATTTGATTATAGAGCATTATAGGTAGAAGAGGTACGTTGGAACTTGATACGTTATGTCGATATATCAACAAGCTTTTCAGTCTTCGGTTTACATTCTTTGCAAAGCAAGAGGGCCGAAGCACTTTTATGTCCTTCGATATTCATAAAAGGTAGCCAGAGTCATATTAGCGCAGAACAGCTAGACATCTCCACCATGCATGAACCTTTTACTGAAAGGTGATTGATTTAAGAGTCAAGTGTTGATGGTAATGATCAGACATGGCAAATGAAACAAGTATGTTGTCTCTCTTCTTTCTCTATGCACATAAGTTAGAGATATGCGAATAAAGTACTGACTACATTCACCCACTATGATCCGCTAATTTAATGACCAAATAAGTGGTGAATCTTTTCTGGAGAGGGAGGTCATCTACTCACCTTAACGTTATATAGCAAGAGAAAGACATCACTAGACAATCAAATTTCTATTTTCATTAAAGTACAACGGTTTCAAATTGAGATTATTTAAAGAAGTACATCCGCTCAATGGAAACCCTGGTTTAGGAAAATAAACGAAGAACATAAAATTTTCCAACCAGGGACAAACTAGCCATAAGGCGATATTCAAGAAATGAGAGTCAAAGAATATATGCAAGAACTGAAGAATCAACACTTCCCCACCAACTACTCATTCTCGGAGCAAACCGTCATAACCAACACGCCCCCCAACTCCCCCGGACTACACCTCAAAACCCGCTGTCGCTGTGGCTCGGGGATTTAATAAACACTCCTCTCACAATTCTCTCCCGCCCCACAAACCAGCGGAATACAGTGTCCGGCGAGCGGATCATCCGCGGGTTCCTCCTTAACCGCAACCCCGAAATTCACCGGCCGAATCTCCAACCCCTTCTCATGTCCCACGCATGCACTCGCATCGCTCCCGTCCACGCAATCCACGAAACTGAGGTCGTAGCTCAGCGTGCCTAAGCCGGCGAACTGGTCGTCAGAGTAAGAGTATCAAACTGCACGATTTTAGAGGAGTCAGGGAATTTGGAGACTTTGAGCGCGGTGCCGCCGCTACGCAGCCAGCGCAGGAGCTCGTTGTGCGATTCGCCGGGCGAGAGGGTGTAGAGTTTGGTGTTGTCGTGTTCGATTTCGGGGATGACGGTGTCGTTGGTGCTGTAGGCAACTTTGGAGACGGAGGGGCCGACGCTGTCGATGCTGCGGACGTAAAGGGGATAAGAGCATTTGTTGAGGAGAGCGGCGGAGGCGAAGTTGTCGTCGCTGGGGGAACGCTTTTCAAGGGGAGTGGAATGTGCAAAGTGGGAAAGGAAGAGAAAGATGAGTAGGAACATCGTGATAGTCAGAAGTTTATCTGTAAGGACTGTATTATATATGAAATGAAACAATAACGATGATCAACATTTAAGGTTAGAAGAGAAGCAAGAATCTGAAATGCGAAACTGAGAGAAAGGCCTCACGGAGAGGTAAGACTCATCTTATACTTTAGACGCGCGGTCATTGCTTCATTTTCTTGACGTCTTATATTATTTGGATTCATACCTTCAACGATAACTCGCGTAATGGCTCATCTACATAAATTTCCACTGTGTCCTCTCTTTGTGTGTTTCGAACCTGAAATTACACTCAGATCATGGTTCTTTATTTCGCATTTCTCTAAATAGTGGTAAGAACTAAAACGTTTATTTAAATTGAGGTTGGACAAAGAAAGGAGAAAGGATCACGTAGTGGCTAAAATGCAATAATTTGAATCAAGACATGGTGACTGAGCACTCTGACTCTAACCACCTCACTAAGTCCTCCAAGCCGCACAATAAAGATTATTTTACTCGTGGATAATAGCAGCTTTAGCCTAGCTAGTTGAGTTAATTCATTTCTAGAGGACTAAGATAGTCATGTCGGCATGTGGACGGAATATACGCATAATGAGTTGACAAGGAATTATCAGAGGTAGTTTTTGTCACCAAGTCCATGAAGAATCTGAAAGAGGAAGATGTTACTTATATCCTTTTCATTCGCACGAGTTGCTATGAAGATTCATTTCTATCATTGCTCCCCGCTGACAGTTTCCGTAACGTCCACATCGATATCTATCCACTCCATAAACTCAGTCCTGATTCCTATGCCATCATCACCACTGAAGCATGATAGATATCTTGATAATGAAAGGCGTCAATACCGTATAAGACACATTCCTGGTACATTTGTTGCTGCGCGATGATCCATAATCCGAGCTACGCAGTGACCCTAGGCGTACGTTAGCCAAGCTCCGAAGCATATGTCGTGGTCATTGATAAGCAGATTGAAGCTCAAAAGTCAGATAAGTAAAGCTTTGGTGTAGATTTTCTTCAATTTAGTCCAGTAGTAGAACTGGCGTAGAACACACACATCGTACGAGCCGAAAGTAAAGGAAAATGATGAGGTGGGAGTGTACTTACTACCACCTTTGGCGAAAATTCTGGTTAGTAAGAATTGAGTAAACATCTTACAGACTATTCAAAGATGTTGAGAAACGGAGACTTCGCAAGGTTCGCGCGCGGATTGTTGACTTCGTACTGAATGCGGCCGACGTTAGAAGCGGCATGGTGGAAAAAGTTCTGCCTAACTGGTCTCGGAAGTTATGGCTGGTGTTTGTTCCGCGCAAAGTGTCCGCCGTGCTGGTAGTCGTAGATGTTGACGAATTCGCTGAAGAAGTGGTTGCATGAGCCTTGAACTAGCGAACCGTGATCAGGAAAAATTCGAAACGTCCCACAGCAATATCAATTGATACGCAAGTAGGATTTGAAGTAGTCAACCATCCGGTACATACGGCTAGGGTTGCGTTGGTTGGCTATGCTGGGTGAGAGATATCGCAATAGCAGCCATTGAAGCTTGTTCACTTCTTGGAGAGGTGTAGGGCATCGGTCGCCTATAATCACAACAGGGTCTTCGAAAAATGTTATAGTACTGAGTTCAAGAGGATCGACAAGATAGTTAGGCGTTTACCGAAGGACTTATTGATGTTTTTGGTTGTAATCATCTCTACACGCCGACCGTTGGTCTCGACTTCGGCAGCGTAGCTGGCGGAGAGCAGTCATAGAGACTTATATCACTTCTTGGAGATGCGTGTGACACATCTGCACCTACTATCACAGTAAGGCCGTTCTAAGTTCGCTGACAAATGAGAAGCAATAACTTCTCCTTGGTACTCTTGGGAGAAACTTGCCGGTGCAGTCGTACTGATGCCACAAAGGCTGCGTTGACCTTCAGGCAAACATTGAAAATGTATTGCCTTTGGCACTTCTAGACACGAGAAGATATACGCATTGCGGGAAGAGTGCATAGGAGTAGGCTATACACACTTTATGGTATTTATAATTGACCTTAGGAAGACGCGCAGTAATGTGGTGTAATGAGCGTGTACATCCTCCATCGATCAAGTTTGGACGCTAAGTGAGCGATGTTGGATAGATAGGAGGAACGACGACCTCAGTTGTAACGGGAGATGTAGCAGCGTGTAATAAACGGCTGGGAACATCGAGACTGGCGTTGTGGCGCGAGTATACTGGTAGCAGATACAAAGTAGTCTTGCATCTCTGCATCAGGATCCTTCGCCACAATTCGTAGCGGCTGAGGAGCTGACGCTGAGAAGCAGAAATGCTTTCTCGTTAGATATCTGGATTGATCCTTGTCCTTCATGACATCTTTAGTGATGATGGATTGTGGTGAATTCGTACAAATACAAGTGAAAAGAAAAGTGACGTGTGGAGAAGAGGAGGTTGGGGGGGGGGGAATTTAAGTACTGAAGGCAGGTCACCTTGGCGTGTAGATGCCTAGTAGCCCTTGAAAGTGCAAGACAAACAAGCATATTTTGTTCTAGTAGGTTACTGTAGACATTCGGGGAGGTATGTAGAATCATTTAACACCGCTCCTCGCAACATCCGCTTTCCTTCCTCCCCCAACACCTCAAACACACCTCAATAGAACGACGAGAACAAGACTTTCTTAAACGTAAGAGATGTACGCATGCTGTACGCTTTAATATAGAACTAACCATCTCATAGCACAATTAAAAGCTTCCCCTTAACCATGGCATTCTTGCCGTACTGTGCGGTGATGTTGAAGAGCTCTCTGCGTGGAATACACGCAAAAGCGAAACCATATAACTGGGATATCTTAGGGGCTGGGACTTCTGTTATGTTCGTCTCTATGCCGTATCTATACTTTGAATGGAAGGCTCGAGCTGGTAGTGGAAGGGGAAAGGGGGACAATTAAACCCTGAATATACGTGTCCGAATGCGAAATGTACACTTAGCAAAAATAAGGCTCTGAGCAATTTCTCTGCTCTATAATCTGCGCATTCTTGATGACGGTACAAATACACTACTGCAGGGGAGTGACGACAATCATGTAAGTAGGAGGAAGTTAAGGATAGGAGAGCATTTTGCTTTAAAACCTTTGTGCTAAGAGTCAGGCGGTACTAAAGAGGAGATAGAACAAGCCCGCACTGCCACCCATAACAGGAGGAGCAAATTAACCACAGAGGACAGTAGAAAGATAGTACTGAACATAGAGCGTATGGCGTTATAGGTCCAGATGGGCACATGATATGTCAAATTTGGACATGAAAAAAGGGAGCATACAAGGGCTGGTATTGACAAATGTCCCCAAATAGAATTTATTTACTCTTCAAGGTTGAATATAGCACTTTCACATATCATACGATAGGTGATCCAACCTTTCAGTTAATCGTACAGTATAGTATGTGAGAACTCACTGTTGTAATCCCTTAAGTCCTCGAACGTAAACCCGAGTCATAATCTATCATCAACCTACAGAAAATACCTATGTCGTCTAACGCGAGAGGCAACGATGGATTTTAGGAGTAGAGGTGAAGTGAGACGTATAAACCGAAACCGGTCCGGCCCGGGGAAGGACGGCTAGAGCAACCTCGGCCACCATCCCCACAGCTTCTCCGCAATCCACCAGATACAACCATTGAAGATGAGGATTCTACACGTTTTTCTATCCCCTTGCTGCATACAAATAAGCCAGCATTCCAATAGTTATCCTCCTTGATAACTGGGTCATTGTCCGTAATACTCGAAACTGTACCCCGTAATGGCTCCCCTGGATTGGACTCCGAAGTTCAAGACCCACCCTCCGAAGACGAAATATGCCACCCTAAGCTACCCTTCACCGAATATCCTGCTGGTGACGCTGAACCGACCGAAGGAGCTGAATTGTATAAACAGCGAGGGTCATAAAGAGCTGTTAGAGGTATGGAACTGGCTAGATGAAGAGGAGTCTTTGCGCGTGGGCATCATCACAGGGAATGGGCGAGCATTTTGTGCAGGTGCAGATCTTAAGGGTATATTTCACCATCAGTATTAGAAGAGGATGGTACAATATGTATACACAGAGACTAAGATCAGATCACAGAATGGAATACGAACAACGAGGACGAGAAACCACACCCTTTCCCAATTGGAGGATTCGGAGGGCTCTCTCGTCGAAGTGGACTAAAGCCTATAATCGCTGCGGTCAACGGTATATGCTTTGGGGGTGGATGCGAGATCATTATCAACTTGGACATGATCCTTGCTTCGAAGAATGCTTCTTTCGCACTCCCTGAAGTCAAGATTGGTGTTGTAGCAGTAGCAGGGGCTCTACCTCGACTGGCACGTACTATTGGAAAGCCTCGAGCTATGGAGATGGCCCTTACTGGGCGTACTGTTTCGGCCAAGGAAGCTGCAGAGTGGGGATTGGTAAACCAGGTTATAGAGGATGAGAACGTGGTGGACGCAGCTATTGAGATGGCTAAGTTGATCTCTGCCAATAGCCCAGATGCCGTGATTGTAACGAGAGAAGGAGTTAAATATGGATGGGAAGGGGTAAGCGTGGAGGAGGGGACCAGGCTCTGGTCTGAGGGTTGGTATCCCAAGCTCTTAAGAGGCGAGAACATGAGGGAAGGCGTAAAATCTTTTGTGGAGAAAAGGAAGCCTGTATGGAAACCTGCAAAGCTTTGAATGTCATCTTATTATTTTTGATTAGATTGAAGCATTCTGATATTGCCAAGCACTCCATATCATCATCGCCCATGATGCCCCTCCATATACCTTGACAAAGCTGTCAAAAGTACAAAATGACAGGTCGACGCATATTTAACACTTCCATCTCTCACATGAATGGATCTCATAGACCTCTATACCTACCAATCGCAACTTAAACCACAGTCCACCATGTCCGACCTCACAATAGCTGACCTTACCTTCATCTCCCGCGAAGAGCTCTCCAAGCTACTTCGAACATCCTCGAGCGCTGCTGGGTCAAATATCTCAGAACCCTTTGAATCTACACTTGAAACTACACCATCAGATGTTCCGCAACCGGCGGATGCTACAGTTATCGCGCCGAAAGACTCGGAGATAGCGATTATCGATGTCCGTGACGGTGACCATGTTGGAGGCCACATCAAGAACTCCATTCATGCCCCATCCTCGGAATTGGATTATCGTATGCCTGAGCTTGTACGTACGCTCAAAAACAAGGATACGATTGTATTTCACTGCGCGTTGAGCCAGCAGCGAGGTCCCTCTGCAGCTTTGCGGTATCTGAGGGAAAAGAAGCGGTTGGAGGGGAAGAAAGAGGGGGAGGAGAACGGGCAAAAGGTCTTAGTCCTTGATGGTGGCTTCGTGAAATGGCAGGAGGCGTAAGTTCCTAATTGTGTCTATCAACGTATATGATACTGATACGCTCCTTAGGTACGGCAAGGATAAGGACTTGACTGAGGCATATGAGGAAGATATCTGGAAATTCGGGTACTAGAGCATCGCCGGCGAGAACTTCTACAGCTCGCCTATAAGTGGACGCTACTGCTGGAAATACGGGCGCGGGTTCGAAATCTGGCGTCTGTCGACTCAACTTGTCCATCTAATGTGCGTTGATATACCACAGCTTTATGCTTATCTACTTCTACACCTTCTTCTCAATTCTTCTAACATACTAATGTTACTAATTCAAGGATATAATTAGCCATTCTCTTTCTCATAGAGCCTCTCCTACCTTTACCCAATATCATCAACAGCCATACACCACCTATACTACGGGCCCTCTTGCAGTACTAACAGTCCCAAAAACTTGTCGGGAACCCCTTAGAAGATACATCAAATCTGGATTAGACAGTACTTCCCAAAAGGCAGATAGGACAGTGTCATCTTCCAATGACCTCATATTAAATGTAGTCTCCGGGAAGTACCAAATTTTTAATCGGCCTAGTCTCCCCATATCCAACGCTGATACTATTATCGTTCGGTCTCGTATGCTTAGAATTAGAGCTGAGGTTCAGGATATCCTGCGGTGGTAGACGATTTGCTCATTTGTAAGTAGTCATTAACTGCTCGGCTATATCCAATGGACAATATACAAAAGAATTTCATTAGATGGAAATGAAATTTCTATAATGGTTAATAAGGCGGGAAAACCAAACTGAGTTCTCCGATTCGCTGATTAGAAGTCTTATAAACCTAACATTGGAACTTCCGTGCTCTGATCCCCGGCAATACTATGCGCAGAACAGGTTGCCATAAACTCATGAAAATATTGCTACCACTCAATGCTTGACTTAGGGGGTGGTCACGATTCAACCTCACTGGGTAACCCTGATATGAAAGGAATTCAATTTTCGTCGAACGGCTATCCAATAGGCAACTGTGGGCGCAATATCTCCAAACAAGGAGTATAAACAGCACTATGGAGTCCGAAAACGTGACTCTCGGAAATATTCGTAGAACATCTCTTAAACAGGCAGCAATGGCACCCCAAGATTCAAACGAAGAGCAGTCTGGAGACTGAAAAGGGGTGAATCTACCAAGATTCGTCGGACGTCTATCGAATAGGCAGCCATTACTCGAACATACTTAAACAAAGAGCAACGACAGGAACGCAAGGGGTCTAAAGAGGTAATTCCCTAAAAAGTTCATCGAACGTCTATCGGAACGACTCGGGGGGGTTCGACGCGTTCGAACAAAGAAATGCAGTACGAGGTCCAAAGGGGGTAACCCTCAAAAGAATCCGTCCAATGTCTGTCAACTAAGCGTCCGCGGGTTCGGTATGCTCGAACAAAGAGAAATACATGAGACCAGAAGGGGTAACCCCTTGAGAAATTCGTCGAACGTCTGTCGAAGTGACAGGGATGGCTCTGATATATTCAAACAAAGGAGTTTAAAAGGGAAACTCCCTAAAAGGTTTGTCGAACGTCCATCGAAGTGGCATGGGTGACTCTGATATATCCAAACAAAGAAACTAAATTCAATATATGACTATCTCGAGCAGGACATCCAACATGGAACCCCCCACAAATCTTCGTATAACGCCGTTCGGGGAGAAGGCGCCTGAGGTAGATTCGCTACCTTCAACAAACGGTCATCTGGCGGCGGTGGTGTCTAAAGGAAATCCCCTCTCGGAAAAAAAAGTCAATTTTCGTAGAACTTCTGTCGAATAGGCAGCGCTCACCCCAATGCTCGCTGTTGATACAAACATACAGTACAATACCCCTTTTAGGTAACAGATGCAGAATTCCGTAGAACGTCTCTCGAGCAGGCAGCAGTGGCTCCAACATGCCGCCTCAGACACAGGTTAAGGGATTATCAAGAGAGGATCCAAATAGGAAGTCGCCAGGGAAAACGAGTTGCGTCGAACGTCTTCGGACCCCTGTTGTAGCTTCAATACTCGTTTGTAAGGCGAGAGTCACGGGTAAACCTAAAGAGGAAACTTTGGGGTTACTTGAGTTTCGTAGAACGCGGTCTCTTAAGCGAGTTCGCTAGCTAGCTCCATGGCTTTGGATTGAGGGAGTTGCTGCTAGATAGGGAATGTAGGACTGAGTATTCGGGATTAGTCTTGTATGGATAGATTATTTTGATACCTGGTAATAGCTTCGGAAAGAGTATATCATAAATCAGGGGTATAATTCTGATGCCAGTTAGTATAACTGAACTTCTATGTTACAATACCAACAGTAGTTCGAAGAAGATTCTTATATTCGTATATATACATCATTCAATCCCTATCATTACAATCCCACCATATTCTCCATAGAACCGTCCATCCGTCCATCCGTTTCAACGTACACATACCGTCTAAGAACCTAACGCAAAGAAACTAACTATGATCGACTCCCAGGAATCTTCTTTATCTGCTCCCTCATCTCCCCCTTGACCCTCGTCACAGTACCACTTCCTCCATAGACCAGCGCGGTATAGATCATAGCTACACTAGCACCAGCATTAAGTACCTCGAGCGCTTGCGCACCGTTTGTGATACCCCCCGTTGCGAAGATGACTTTTGCCTCCGCGGACTGGGACGCCGATTGTGGCGATGTTCTAGTAGAGTGTCTCTCCGGTAGGCGGACAAGGGGTTGAGAACCTGGGGTATCAGGCTCAGGCTCTGGTTTGACGCCCGGCATGTTGCGTTTGACGCTCTCTTTTATCGTGTCCAGCACGGAAGTCTCCTCTGAGGATCCCTCAGTTGTAAAGTTGGTTGGTTTTGGTTGGTTCTCCGGCTCATCATCATCATATCGGTTTCTAGGCCCTTCATCTAATAGTTTCCTATATCTCTTCACCAGGGCTAACGTGCGCTCAAACATCTGAGGTCCGGAATACCCTCCCTGTTCCAGCAGTACATTCGCTTCTTTAGGCGGCAGGAGATACCCCTTTGGTAGCGGATCCGGTCGCTTCTTGGTCGTATTCCCTACAATCACCCCATCGACGCCCGAGGCCCAGACAGCCTTGCATATACCTCCGATCTGAGCGTCAGAGTCCTCATCCGGGCTCACTTTAACCATGACTGCGGGTTTAGTCTTTCTATCCACGCTCTTTGCCGCTTGGACTACGCCAGTGAGGATGTGCGTTAGGGGTTCGAGGTTCTGAAGTTGTCGTAAGCCAGGGGTATTGGGACTCGAAACATTGACCACCACGATGTCGGAGTATCTCCCAAGGTGTTGAACACAAGCCACATAATCCCTCTCTACCGCCTCAATATCTTGGTCCGGCGTATTCTTATTCTTTGCAATCTGTACCGCAAGCAATCTCCCCCTCCTCAAACTTCCTGGCGGGACTCCTGCTTCCCCGTCCAAAACAATCTTCTCTGCATCCTCGCCAATCCCATAACCACGGTGGTATGCAAACTCCCTCATCCGTTGCCGCAGCACCATTGCTACGTGCTCCGCGCCCTCAGAATTGAGGCCGTACCTATTAATCAGTGCGTTTTGCGACGGCAACCTCCAAACCCTTGGCCTTTCATTACCGTCCTGCGGCCTCGGCGTGATGCCCCCGACCTCTACGATACCCGGACCCAGGGCGAATAGCGGATCCGGCACCTCTGCGTCTTTATCCAGGCCCGCCGAGACGCCGATCGGGTTGTCGAGCATGTGCCCGAAGACTTCGACTTGCAGATCTCCGACGGCGTAGGGGTCATTCCGTTCGCGCGGATGCAAACCGAAGGCATACAGAAATTTGAGAGCGCGGGTGCCAGCGTGGTGAGCATCCTCGGCGTCGGGGAAAAGGTAGCGTAGGGCGGGTGGGATCAGCCATTGGTGGACGGCGGAGCGGTTGTCGGTGGTGTAGAGGTAGGTGAATGTTAGAGCTAGTATCAAACTTGTCCCATAGATGAAGTTCTTGACGCGGGTCGCGACGGGTCGAGCTATTACTGTAGTTGTGGTGGAACTGGATGAGAAACGGTATGGTTGGACGCGGTTAAGCTGTTTGGGAGCGAATTGGCGGAGGTGAGGATGCCATTGGTGACGGAGGATAGAACTTCTGGATTGTAGACGCAGTGGCACTGCCAGAAGTGCTCTGTTGATCATCTTTGAAGCCCATGCATGAGGTATTAGAGCTCCGGGTATGAAGAGGTACTATATGAGGTTGAGGTTGGTGGGTAGAGCCAAGGCTCGTCATTGGCCCTCCAATGCTCCTCTGAGATGCGAAATAAGGGGTCAGTAGCATGTATTCTGATCATAGGTGGTCACTGTCTTCACCTCCAAATTCGACGGATTGAAATAATATCAAATATATGATAGCCATGTATACAAGTGTAGTCGAATATATATGAAGGACACATTGCCGTGCCCACTATCAATGCCACCACACAAGTCTTCCGTCTTGCCCATCATGATATTGAACGCCAAAAGAACCCAGCAAAGGTGCGAGTAAATCCCCAAACACGCCTCGCTCCCCAAACCTAGAATAAGGAGTTCATGCACATTATATGTTACAATGGAATATGACTTGACACCTACCCACACGAGAACAGGTCTCTAGTCACCCTTTTCATTACTATTACTTCCCAAGAGGCTTTCTCGTCCATCTAACTTGAAAAACCCGTTCGTGCTGCCAAATGATCTTCTGTTCAGTCTTCTACGCCATATGAAAAGGACGAGCAAGCTGACAACGAATGAAAGGGCCGCGAGCCAGGGGTGACCCAGACACACTTGTCGTATTCTGAAGAAGAAATGCTCGAAGCTGCTGATTGTGGATTTGGGACTGAGTTTTGGTGGAGAGGCGACAACTTTGGGGAGGGTTTCTAGAATTGACGTTCGCGATGGAACTATCGGGTTACCGGTGATAGTGCTGTCCCAGTACAATCGGTTCTACATATTGATCAGCAAAGGGTAATGCAAGAAATGGCTGAGCAATAACTTACGTCCTCATCATTAATAATAACCTTTTCACCTTCTTTGACGTTGATACCATATGTAGTGCGTATCCAACGCTCCCAGAATACACCATCGACCCACGCAAATCCAACTTCTCTTCTCTCAATATCATCCATATTGATTCGAATGCTCTTCGCCGCTCGTAATGCCCTTTGATCATTTCTGTCCTCTGCTTCCTCAATACGGAGTTGTTTTGCATCCCGGAGCTCTTGTCTCTCAAGCTGGAATGCTTGAACTTGCTTGTCCATCCATTCAAGAGCAGCATTTTTTATCTCGCGTTTAGCGATAATGAACTCATCCGGGCGATCACGACTCAAAATACCTAAAACAACCAATCGACCATCCATAATGTCCCTAGAGTTGGCCGGGGTGAGTTCTGGTACAATTGGAAGCCAGTTGTCCCTCATCCAATTCAAAACCTTGCGGTAGTCCCTGATATCCTTGGGTGCCAATGGAGTGAAGTACGAAGGTTTGCCGTCTCTAGACACTATAAGTCTAGGCCATGTGTGGATCTTATATCTATCAACAAGCTCCTGATCACTTGTCTTGACTAGACGGCCATGACCGACGAGACTAAGGGTTAAGCGATCCAATGCGGCCAGGTCTTCAGTAGTGGTGGCATGATCGTAGAAGTATACAAATATGACTTCTTCCGTCTCTTCCATCTTCTTGAAGGTTTCCGCATCAACATCTACGACACCAGATCCAACCGTGAGGGCGCTATTGGCGAAATTCATGAGATCACCCAATCCTCGAAGACCATTGTAGGAGACGCGTTCTCCACCACGGAAGAATAGCATGGAAGGGTAACCCTTAACGTCCGCATCCTTGCATAGTCGCTTCTCAGACTCGCAGTCAACTTCACCAATATTGAGTTTACCTTGCATCTCGCGAGCCATTTCTGCCCAACTAGCTGACATAGCCTGACAATGATGACACCACGGGGCGTAGAATTTAATGAACCATGGATCGCTTGTCATAGTAACAAATTTCTGGAAATTTTCGGCAGTAAGAGGTACTGATTGTCCTTTGGGATTCGCGGTCGAACTGGGTTGAGATACTGAACCGACGGTCTGAGAAGCAATGACGTTGTGTGCTGATCCAGCAGCAGAACCAGCCGCAGGATTTTTGTCCTTCTGTTCGGATACAGCGGGTTTCGCATCCATAGAAACCTTATGAGCCCCCACTTTGGGTAGTACCACACCATCCTTTGACCTCGATCCAGGACGGATAGACTCGAGTGCTTCCTCCATCATCTCGGCCATTTTTTCCAAGCTCTTCGCTCCCGAGCTTCTTTTAATCTCCTTTCCATCTCTAAACAGAATCACCGTAGGGAACGAGTGCACATCATGGTTGGAGCAAGCCGTACCAAAAGCTATGCAGTCAAGCTGGCCGAATTTAAAATCGTAGTATTTAGAGAACGAGTTCAGCCCGTCTCCATCTTGAGTGGAACCTATTGATGGAACCGAAGTGTAGTAGAATTCGTACAAGGTCTGCCATGTGGGAGCGAACTGTTGGCAATGGTGGCAATACGGAGAGAAAAACTCAACGAGCCTAGGGAAGGATGATTGTCAACGAATATGTCTACCGCAGCCTGGATCTATCTGACTGACCAATTGCCTTTGTTTATATTATCATCTATTGTCGTTCCTGTCAAGATGTTAAACGGCGGAACTTCGACCCCATTAAAGGTTGTGCTTTCTCCAGCAATTGTCGCCTTTGCGCTTGCGGTTGTTTGGGCATCTGTTAGAGCCTTCTTGACGGCAGTGGCAGCCTCATCTAGTTGCGGAACGGCGAAGGCTCCCGAAAGAAGCGTGAGAGATAAGCTGAAGATTTGTAACGAGCGCATCGTGAAAGGAGGTGAGAGGTACTGCGGAGGAATTCTGTCGATTATGGAGCGGTAAAAGGAGGTAATTAAAACATGAGAAGGACGCGATGTGGTAAAAAGAATCCAAAGAAATTGCTGCCTCTTCCGCAGAATTATATTATCAACCACTGTTCAACAGCTGAAGGTTGGTTGTTCGAAGGCGATATGTGTTTAAAAGTTCGTTCTCCTTTACGAGTACTGTAGGGTGCCTTGGACTGCCTTTGGTGGTTGTTGGATGCCCAGATGGGGGATCATCGTCTCATCTTTGACACTTGACCGCCTTAAGCTAGCGTGTGCCAAGATCTGTTTCGTGAATGAGAGCTCAAACCGAAGCTACATCGAACAGTAAGGTATACTCAACCCAATCTTTACCGTCGCATCGCCCTCATCCGCGGTCAATTGGTTGTTCAAAATGAGGGCGGCTTCAAGACTTCTTGCTGCTGTCAAGTCCGGTCAATACCTTCAACCAGGAGCTCCAACAGGACTCACAGGACTCTATACCCATCCGTCACCGCGAACCGCCCTTTTATACCACTACAATTCCACTCTAGAGAAGCTTAAAAGGTTCCCGGAACATTCAGTATACCGCCAAGCTACGGAAGCGCTCACAAAACAACGGTTAGCGATTGTAGAAGCCTATAAACCTCCAGGATGGGATCACTGGCACGAGAGCATGCTGGCCAAGATTGAGGATAATCCTAAACTTTACGGCAGCGTAGGTATCAAAAAGCTTGTGGCAGGTGATAAGGTCTTTGTCAACAATGTCATTCTGGGGGATATTGATGAAAGAGTGCAAGAGTGGGACGGAGAGAAATGGGAGCCACAGCTTGAAGGCTTAAGATCGATGAAGGAAAGGGAGAATCAAGCGCAGGCACTCGGGCAAGGTCTACACCCGAAAGATTACAATAAGGACGCTTTGAAAATTGAGCCAGAACCTCAATTGACAGCAGATCAGTAAGTCTCAACCGAGCAAGCAAACTATCCTTCAGGGCTATTTGTAAATTTCAATCACGGCTACTAACCTTATCCCTCTAGGATAAGTGAGATTGAGTCGAAAATCGGTGCAGGACTCATCGAAGAAGTCATTGATGTAGCCATCGGCGAGAGCAAATTGGCTGGTGAGATGGCCAAAGCAGAAATGTGAATTTCTTTATCCCAATTATTAACCTGAATATTTTGCTTACAGACTTCGCAGATGGGGAGAACTTATTGAGAAACCTGAGGAAGGTCAATGGAAGTATTTCGAACGGGCCACTCACACTGTTACGCAGAAACCATGACCGATAGTATGTGTATAATATGTATATATCACCAACGAAAGTTAGAGTTCTCCAAATGACGAGAAGATTTTCGGTCTTTGTGTAACACTCGGTATCGTCTAGATGATCTCGTGATTATGTATATTGTACCTTCCTTATGGTAGCCGGCGATAATAACAGTAATAACAGGCTATAATACTCTGATATATCCATTCAATTTACTGCCAAGCTCTTGCGGCTCTTATGATTGTTGGTCCGACAAGTTTCTTCCAGAATTTTTTAATGCCATGAATCTATTGCATGTCGCAATAGCATATAATCATAAGTAATGTAGTAGTGCATGGACAAGATAAATTACAGTTTTCTCTGCTCCGGTAATCCGCGACTATCTAAAGAGTCTTTCAAGTTGATAATGTTCACTGCGATGATCATAGCTAGTGGTGTTGCAATCAATAGAAGCCCGATATTATTAACCAGGGTTCCATGATAAGGGGCGATAGGATATTAGAAACTTCACATGTCTTTTTATTTTGCCTCGAGCAAATTTGTAACGGACAGTCGAATTACTATACAGCTCGCATACGTGGTTTAAAGAGTCTATATCGATCCAACGAAATTCAAGGGGGTGAAACTCAATAATTGCTAAACGCCAATGACAATCCATGACTTGGCCCGAGTATACTTGAGCTTCCTTTTCATGGGATAGGCCTGTTCTAAAGAGCTGTAGGGCTCTTGAGGACGGGAATGATGCATGTTTGTCCGATAGCTTCGATTGGCTCATATAGAAGTCTTCGATGTTATCGATAGAACGCTTCTTTTAGTATAGTAAAGTGCTAATGAATGCTAGGGTTGTAGACCAGCAAAAGAGGTGAAAGTTGTAACAAGTTATGGAAAGATTTGCCTCCGGAGAGTGACACGCACACAGCAGATATATGCATGATAACTTCACTCGTTTCCCAACAAAGCGAGGAGCCGAGGAGTGTCTCGTAGTGCAAAAGGTACTTCCGTATGCAAAGAGACGTTCTCGACGACTTCTGATGACTGATGAGCTGTGATGAATTGACGTTCGGGCAAAGTTCCGCCATCGGAGTATTGGAGAGAGAACGGCGAGCTGGGCGATTACCTGCAGCTAATGCTGATCAGGGCCACTCTTCCCGGACGCCACCGACTGAACTTGTCCCCAAGAAGTTGCTTAGGGTTTAAAATAAATCCTTGAAAGGGACGTTGTTGAAGATTTCTCTCTCAAGCAGTCAGCACGATACGAGCCAGGAGCCAGCTGTAATCCAGCATCTTCAGCATACCACATACAAAAACGTAGCGTGCCACTTCAACGGCTATCCCGAAACTAGGTTTTTTTTT
>MU006110.1:142376-248217 GCA_010093705.1 Patellaria atrata CBS 101060
GACGCATCTAACCGTCCGTACCCACTCCAGTCATCTTAATCCTGTTCTCGTCTAAGGTTGGAACGCGCCTTTGTACTCCATCTCACCTAACCCACACGTGCGTGGCGGGGCGAATGTGGAGGACTATCTTGCCTCTAGTTTCGCGCAACGATTTGATCGATCTATGATTATCTTGTCATGGACGGTTCGAATCACCCTAATGGCTTTGGAACACCTCCTGGAACCCATCCTCAGGCTTTGAGGCATGATGGTCAACACCATGGTTCCTTCTCTCTGCCTTCCGGTCATTCCCAACAGTTGAGCCAGCAGCAGTCCGTTTCACAGCATCAACTTCAACATCAGCATCAAACTCAGAGCCAACATCAGCATCAACATCAGAATCAGACTCAGCATCAACATCAACATCAACAGCAGCAATCACTGCAACAACAGCAACAGAACCAGCAACAGCAGCAACCGCGTTACTCCATTCAAACTGGGCGGCATGCAACACTTCCTCCTATTAATGGCATGCCCACTCAGTTTCCCCCGATTTACAGTCAGAGTGCGCCACAGACGCCATCATCAGGCAACAACTCCGCAAGCCAAAATAGCAACTTTCCTCCAATCGCACCTCAACCCCTTCCACCGCCAATCCAGCCATCACCATATCTGGTCAACACCTCTTCGTATCCGGTCTCTCAATCTCTTCAATCTATCACCACTTCGGCGTATTCGAACCCTCAAACCTTGGCACCAGCACCACTTCCGAACCACCTGCAGAACTTGAGACCTTTGCCCCGAGGTGGGCTAGGTTTGGCACACCCGTATGGCTCGAATCAACTACCATCACAATCTCAATTCCTCCCAAACCAGGATCCGGAACCTACACACGTTGTAGGACAGCAAGGACGTCGTGGTGTGTTACCTCCTGCTCCTGGTAGAGTAGCGCCTGGATCCGGTAAAGCTGCTCCTACCCCAACGAAGAACGCAGATGGCAAATTCGATTGCCCGCATTGCACAAAAACTTACTTGCACCTGAAGCATCTGAAGAGACATTTGCTACGCCGTAAGTAGTGGCATCCTATACATACTGAAGTAGTTACTGAAATGATACAGACACCGGTGACCGTCCATACCAGTGCATACTGTGTAAAGACACGTTCTCACGTAGCGACATTCTCAAACGTCATTTTCAGAAATGCTCCCTTCGACGTGGTAATCCAACCGGAGTTACACACCTTCAAGGTTCGAGGGCAAATCTCAAGAAGAACAGACTCTCGGCAGGTAACGCCGATCAACATACGTATCTTAATCCGGTGAACGGCCCACCAAACACTTATGGAGAGACCTCGTTCACTTTCCCTTCGAGCAGTTCAGGGATCAACACACTGTCATCCGAAACAAATCTCCCCTCGTTCCCGGATTCCAACAATCTACCTGCTCTATCGAACAGAGCCTCTCGCGCCAACAGCGATATCCGCCCCATAACTACGTTCCACGAGAATCGCCGAAGTATGTCTGGCCTGGACGCCTTCAGGACCGAAAAATCAGGTCTAGAGACGGGATTTGACGGTATGGGTAACCGAGGCCTCTCTGATGGGCTTTCACGGCAACTAGATGCCTCTGCTATGTCGCAAGGTCAAGGATATAACCAGATCCCTCAGATGTTCCACCAGGATTCTGCTCGATCTGGTGGTGAGTCACACCACCTAGTGAAGACGGAGGATCCCAATCAGCTTACTTTTGGTCGCAACAGCCTTTCCAATTTCGACAATGCCTCAACCGGACAAGGAAATAATTTAACTTGGGATGAACCTTTCCAGCAACAGCCCCAGGAAACCTTCATGTTTCAGTCGACCGTCCCGCCAAACTCCAACTCCCTAAAAGCAGAACATCCTTTAAATGCTGATGGCACCCAAGCGACCGCGGACATGCCATTCAGCGGCCTGTACTCCCTGTCCAACAATTTTGGAGGAGAACAGATACTCAACTGGGGCTTGGCTTCAACCATCGAACGAGACCCTTTGCAACAAAAAGCAGATAGCCTATTAGCCTTCTGCTCCCCACATATCACCCAAGAGCTGACGGTCATCTTATCTATGGATAACATCACGCACTTCCTGGACCTATTTAAGAACTTTCAAGCTCATTGGCCTTTGCTTCATATGCCTACTTTCGATCCGGTTCAGGCAAGCAACAGTCTACTTCTAGCAATAATATGCGTTGGTGCAGTCTACTCCGACCGTCTAACCAAAGAACATGTCAGAAACGTCATGGAGATCGTCCGAACAGTCGTGCAGAGATCTTCCCCGATATACGCCCGCGTCAATGTTTCGAACAGTTCTCCAGCATCTTTCGAACCCGAGGTCGAAGACATTCAATCGCTGATACTTCTATGCAATTTATTCTTATGGCACGGTACAAAAGCACAGAATCAGTGGGCTAGGTCCGAGCATCCGAAGATTGCAAAATATCTCTCGTCTTGGGTTTTCTTATTTCCAAAGGGACTGGACCGTCCGGGTGCTAGTATTCTTCATCAGCCTAATTACTCCTTCTCCCAACAGTTAACAGACAATCGTCCTTGGGACTGGTCCCTATGGGTGGAGCAGGAGAAGTTCTCAAGAGCCATTTACCAAACATACCTGACCGATACCGCCATGGTGATATTCTTCAATTATACTCCTAAGTTCGACGCGAGCAGAATTCAACTTCCTCTCCCGGCGGACGATGTTGCTTGGGAAGCGAAGAACGCAGAGGACTGTGCTTCTGCCATCGGGGCGAACGGATACAAGGCTGCCCAAATAAACGTTAGCGGTACGAATTCCCCGACACAGATGACTTTACGTGACGCTCTGGATATCTTAATGGATCCAACGAAAGAATTCGAACCACGAGCGACTAACGCATACTCGAAATTCATCCTGATACACGCCTTGTGCGTGTACATCATTAAGGCGCATCGGGAAAGAACGGTGCACAATAACGGCTATCAAACTTCTCAAGGCTATATGTCAAGTGGTCCAAGCACACCGCGATCATCTGGTGATTGGGGCATGGCCGAGGGATCCGTTGGCACCATCAGTAACAATAATAGCGGTCCCGTGACGCCCATTGAAGGCCACTTTCCTCACACTCATGGACAGCAGTATATGAAGACACTAACTCATGCACTTGAGAAGTGGAAGAAGCATTGGGATAGCGATTTGACGTCGCAATATCCTTGGCAATCTGTGTTCCGTAGGATTGGCTTCTGCCGGGATGCTGTCCATTTCTATTACCTGGCCTACCACTTTCTCAACAGGACCGGTCCAGCTGAACTCACCCTCCCCCCTGAGCAAAGATATGGGCAAGTTTTCAATCTGCTCAAGCAAATCACGTCGCAGATTGCTTCAGGCCAGTTTGCACAGGACTTCAGTGCCGTTGGGGCTATAGACGAAAATTACGGCGTTAAGGACCTCACTCTGGACATGAAACTCTTATTCACGCCCATCCAGCAGCACGTTGATCATTCTGTTGAAACTGTTCGAAATTTACCTCTTACGCACCGCGTTGCACAATATATTTAGCACCGGGGAATTATATCTCATGTTCCTCTTGACGAATCCGTTGGGTATCTCTACACCTCCATTGATCCTACCAAGAGATATGCTAGATTAGATGCTCTCTTCACTAGAACCATTACTCCGTTACTTGTTTTATTTGCGCTTGCATTTTAGACCCGATCAACCAACCGAAGACGGCCGATTGATTTTACTTATCAGCATTCGAAAACGATAGACTGAACAAGAAGAGCAAGACTGGTAAGAGCAATCTGACAGATTCATCATTCTGACGGCCGAATTATACCATGACGATTCATGCAGGTGTTCCGGGCTCCTGGTTACGTTTGCTTTCTTGCGTTTGAATACGCATGCTTCATTTTTTTTTTTTTTTCATGAATTCCCTTCTCATCAAAAGTTTTAAAAGTTTAGATGGCATCAGCATTCTCGACGTGGCGTTCTGCAAATTGTACTTGTGGTTTTCCTATATGATTCTTTTTCACACTGGGTGGAGTGGGCGGGGACAGTTTCAACATTTTCTGCATTTCTACACATTATGCTTTTCACGGCCGGGTGGAGTTCTTGAGTTTCCCATCATCACATGATAGAAAGGTAAAGGACTTACATAGACTGGAGGAAAGCCACTCAAAAGAGAAAGAGACCCTTTGACTTGACTATGATTACATCGGCTGCGCACGCTATGGGCTCAGCGCAGATGCTTCGTGTATTTAGTGGTTACAGAATTTTAGTGCGACAGTAAATATTTACATTGAATCTCTTTTCTCTTTTCCGTTGATGTGAACGTAATCCATAATATCTTTCTTGCCTATTTCATTTCTCTCTTGCGCTCGAAACTCCGGTGACCATTGCCTTCTGTGTGCTCATGATAACGCCGTTCGGTTGAGATATCTCTTCCGTGTCTGCCTTTTTGTGCAAAGTTGTTCGAACCCCCCCGAGACCACCTCTCTCAGACGTTTAATAGAAGTTACCTCAGTTTTACTAAAGAAGGTACCTGCTCTAAGGATATTTTGTGACTCTTCTTCTAAGTACATGTAAGGTAGGAATATCGAAGCCCCGACATCGCTTTCCGAAGATGTTCGACGGAACTGAGCTCGGTTTCCTTAATAGATGTCTTACGTTATACCCTCTTTGATTCTCTATTTGTGCCGGTTCTGTAGATGCCTAGAGTTACTGCGTTCGACGACGAAAATTCAATTGACTTCCGTAAAGGGGCAGAACCACGTTCTCTAAACCTTGCGACTATCGAGTTGGTTCTGGATGTGTGAATGCCCTAGAGGCGCTACGTTCGACGAAAATCATATGCGCCTCCGTAAATGGTTACTATATTTGAACACTTCAACTGGACTGTTTGTCCACTGCGTTGTAGCCTGGAGCCCGACGTTCGACGAAACTTGGTTCTCAGAGTTACCTACCCCCTTTTTAGGTCACTCGTTACTTTCTCAGCGCTAACTGACAAACCCCATCCTTACAGCACCCATCTTTATATCACCACGCTTACAGCACCATTCTCGTAATACCACCCTCATGATAAACACTCCGGTTGCTTTTCTACTCTCCCCGTACGTCCCTTATAATAATTCTCTTATAACCCCCTCTAATAAACCTGTAAAAGCCCCCTTAAGTTATTTTATTAACCTAGGGATATCGTGTATCTCCTTCTTTTATTTCTCCACGGCGTGATAGCATAGGTAGAAAATCCTAAGGACGAAATATAAAAGAATGAAACGAATATCCTAAGGTATACTTTTATCCCCGCGGGAAATAAGGATAGGAAAAATTAAAGTTTTTATTAAACACCATTTAAATCAAAGTAAGTTAATCTAGTATTAATAAGAATATTAACCTAAGTATAGAAGGGATTAGGAGGGTTATTTTAAGGAAAGGAAGATATAAGATTTCTTTACTTGAGTAGTTATAACTTAGGAAAGTAGTAAAGGTAGAACTTAAATCTTCGCTGCGATTTTACAAAGGCGAATTAGTTACTAGATAAAGTAGCGAGGAGCCGTGCCCAGTTAAGGCTATCGTGATCGAGAGAAGTGTATTAGGATAATGATTTAATAAGTAGGAAGAATAGTTGGGATGCCCCCGACTATAAAGATACAAGGAGAGGAAATAGCACGATCACTTACCAATACCGCGCCAGAAGGGGTCCCGAGGGTTAAGTCTGACTCGAAAATCGTGCAAATAGGTAAAAGGAGAAGAAAAGGTTATTGGGGAAATTCAGATAGACACGGGCTGACGGACGAGTAGATTCAAGCGGCTGGTACCCGAGGAAGACGAAATTCAAGACCATTGTACAAAATCTTATAATTGCCAATTCAAATGCATATATAGTTCAAAATCAACAGTCAGCAACTAAAGAAGCTCTAAAATGCAGAAGGGGCGCTCTGGCCGTCCAAATCAATCATCTGCTTCAATATTGATCTATCCAGTCCACACAGCGGGTCCGGGAATGATGTACTCGGTGCTGGTCATGGAAGAGGCGGAGTCGATGTTGACGGCGATACCCGGGTCAGAAGCCTTGTAGGCACCTGGGAAGCTGACGAGGTAACTGCCAGAGGGTTGTGCGGAGCCGGAACCGGTAACGGTGACTTGGGCGCATTCGGGGTAGACTTAAAGAGAAATTTTAGCACTATTTCCACATTTCGATTGTAGATTTCACGAAGTCTTAAGAGAAACAGAGGTTTTTGGGGAATAGGGAAATGGACAAAGGGGTAAAGGGACTTGGACATACATTGCGGGTTTCCGCCCTGGTGCAAAGCTAAAAGCTCGTGTCTGACGAGGTACTCGCCCGGTGCCAGAGACGCAGGAACCTTGAAGGTCCACTTGAGGGTATCGACGATCTGGTCGCCGGCCCAGATGCCCTTGTTGAGAGTTCCGGACTTGAGACCTGCGTGGTCGACCTTGAACCAGACGTTGCCGCTACCGTCCCAGCTGTTGCATGCACCGGGGCATTTGGCCATGTAGCTGTTGATTCCTCGTCAGTATCTTGACAGACTAGAAGGGTTAAGAAGAGGATATAACGTACATCATAACCGCTGCGGGCCTATGGGTCCACTGCGTCCAAGTGGCCGTCATATCCGTACCAGCAGTGATCGTACCGGTAAGACCTGTTCCCTTGGCACCGTTGTTATTGCAGCGGATGTTCACACTGCTGAGGCCGGAGTTGTAGATGGGGTCGAATGAACCATATTGTCTCTGGATGCTGCTCTGGCCCGAAGCGCTGTTGTACGGCTGCCATCCCTTGTAGCTTTGGCCGTTCATGGTGTAGGTGCCGACGCCACCGTGGGCACTGACGAGCGACACGATGGACGTGATGGCTGCTGCGGCGGAGAACTTCATGGTTGCTGACTTATCTGACTATCCTCTTACGAGACAAAAGATCTCACTGAGAGAGAGAAATTAAGACAAAAAAGTGAATGAATGGACCGACTCTTGTTGTGCTACCAAGCTTTGCGGGGAGGAGCTTATAAGAGATATAACCTACAGTCCCAAGTCTTCTGGAATCGGGCTTCTCGAGCCCCGAAATTCTGGGGTAATGCACGCCAAATGTGGATGACATCAAATTACTGCATTGTTCCCGCTTCAGGAGGTAGACGCCGGCCGCCATACCCACCGCTAGGGTCCACTCCATCCAGTCCCAGCGCCGTTACATCCTAGAAGTGTGGAGCTGGCCAGCGGGCGTAACGGTCTGTCTAACCGTGGCAAGGGTGGATTATGAGAGCGTGCTAGGCGGAGGGAGGCTCCGTAATATAGAAAGTATCGATTGCATTTAGAGGGTAATGAAATGTGGAGGGAGGTGGTTGAGAAAACCTGGATTTGATGATATGTGATTGGGGAAGGGAAGGGTGAATGATGGGGCTAGATAGGGGTAGGTTAATAGGAACAGGCTATAGAAATAAGCTCAGGTGATCCGAAGATCTTTCTGCAACGACGCTTTCATCCTTCTCGGTGAATTTGGAGGGAAATGCATTCTCATATCTTGCATGATGGACTACATGATCTACTAGCAAAGAACCGGGAAGAAGAAGGTCTCCGAAGCAATCAAAGAATCGAGTCTTGCATGTTACTGTAAGGTAGAAGAGGCAGAAATCAAAGGACTTACATCCTCACCACCTCGATAACACGTTGTTTTAAGGTTGCATGCCGTTGGGCTTGCCTCACTCTGGGAAAGCGGACCGACAGGGTTGGAATTGATTGCTCAGATATTGCGGGGTATCAAACTCACGCCCAAAGCAAAAATTACTCGAGCAAGGCACAAACCTTGGCACGTTGGAATGTCAGTCTGTCACCCAGATTGGCAGTCTTTGATATTGGTTAGCATTACTGATGTAGGACGTTCTGGATACAAGTTTCTGCCCCCTCAAGTCTCGTGCTGAAGACAAAGGTAACATCCCCCAACTCCTAACTATGTGTCTACGAAACCTGAAAATGAGCAAAGAAGACCCAGATCCTTTAGAGAGAATTCTTGAATTATGGTGTAAGAGAACTCTACCATCTATTTCCAAGCATTGAGACCAGCCCAAGGATCTGCTGACGAGTTTGGTGGCTGTTGACTACTCTGTCTCGGATTGTGTGCATAACCACCCGGCCCCGATGGAAAGTTACCAGTAATCGCCGAGAAATCTTGCTGTTGAGCAGGTGGGGGTCCAGGAGGAGGTGGTGGTGGATTCCAACCTGGAGGCATATATTGTGATTGTGTCTGGTGTTGGGCCTGATGTTGAGGCTGTTGCTGGGCTCCAGGAAAAGCTCCAAACTGACCTGGCGGAGGAGAGAAGAATTGCTGATGTGCAGGCGGAGACACTGGACCGTACGTATTAGGATTGTAAGGTCGAGACTGATCAGCATAAGACTCTCGCCTTGGTGGACCTGGCTGATACGGTACACTGGAAGAAGGCTGAGGATAGCCTGACGCTGGAGGCGATTGCATATACTGCGAGCTGGTCGCTGGGACCGGAGGGGGATAACGGGGAGTTATAGGAGGTGATGCAGCCGGGTTGTAGGAAGGTTGGTATGCTGGCGTCTGTTGAAGAGGCGCAGGCCGGTTCTGAACCTTCTTTGGGGGAGACTGCGGAGACTGAGTAGGGTTGACGGACATTCTCTCCATGAGTTCGTTCAATCGGTCCCTCTCCTTGTCTGCATTGCCGTTCGACTTGCTGGCTTCGATCTTGGCGAGCAACTGTCCTCCTTCCGACCTGCGATTGTTTACAAACGTCTCAACATTCTTTAGAAGACTTTGCACCGTATCGTTCATTTCAGAGTAAAAGCCTTGTGCTCTCATCAAACCCGCCTCCAGGTCATTGAATGCCTGGTAGACCTTCTTGTATTTGCTCATCACAGCGCTTCGTTGCCTGTTGAATGCTTCGTACTTGCTTTGCTCAGATCGTACCCTCTTATCCTGCAAAAGATCGCTGTAAGTCCTTGTGAGCTCCTTCATCAAGGAAGCTTGCTTATGGTTTGCTTGGAGAAGTCGGTTTTGATGCGGTCTATACTTTTCCAGCTCTGCTTTGAAAAGCTGTTGCTCTTGATTGGAGATCGACTTCTTGTTTAGAATAAGAACATTTGATATGTCGTCGTTGTGAACCTACGTGGAGTCAATATTGTACTATGGATTTCACTGAGAACTTTCTTACCTTCTCCTTAAGATCTTTCAGTACCTGTGCCCGCTCTCTCTTGATTAGGTTCAATTTCTTGAGCATTTCCTCCACATTTGCAATCTGTTCTGCAACACTAGGCCCTCCTTGGAAGTCGTCGTCCAATAAGTTACCTTCCGCACCAGCCGACAAGGGGCTATTGACGCCTTTACCTTTTCCTCTCGATGCGCCGGCTTTAATCATTGCACGCTGGTAAAGGACATCCGCCTCGTCTGTCTCGCCGGCTGATCGCATCTCATCGAAATCGGATTCATACTGCCTGAAAGTACTGTAAAGCTGGGCATCGCTCGTACTCGCTTCTTCAACGGCGGTACGGTAGTTCTTGATATCGCTCCTTAGTGTTGCAGTCAATCTCGAGCTGGGCTGCTGTGTCCAATCAACCCCGTATTTCGAGCGCATCTTCTCGCAAACACTCTCCTCCATATCCAACTGCTTCATACTCGAGTCGAGCATGCGGGTTATTTCCGCTTTGTCCGTGCTTAGTTGGTCGAAAGGGATACTGAACGGAGCGTGTCCTGCCAACTCTTCGCACCACCTCCTAAATTCCTCGTCGACTATCATTTCTTGATCCATACCTCCCTTCAAGATATTAAGACTATCCGGTAGCTTGAGATAATCCAGACTCGCCGCCATTTCATCATTCGCAATCTCCACCCTCTCTGTTTCTGCACGGACAAGTTTGGCCTTTTCCTCGTCGTACAAGCTGGCAGATTCTGTCACGGCCATAGGGACGATCTTCTGGAAAATATCTGGGCCAATGATTCGCTGGATATCTTGTCCCTGGTACAGTTCACTAACAGGAATTGCTTTCGCTGCTGGAAGCTTTGGTATTGCCGTTAGGGCCGCCTCTGCTGGAACTGGTTGGTGGTAAATGAAATCATTGTCTTTAATGCACTCTATAATCTTCTCCTGAATATTTGCTAGATGACGTTTTACGATGTCAGCCAGTGTGATACCTGTCTCTGCATTCATATTCGAGTTAGTAGGGACAGATCCTGGAAAAGCATTTGCTATCCGGCTCGCATCTCGTGCTTGCATTTCTGCAACTTGTAGTCGACATATTGCAATTCCATGGGAATTAGCGTCATTGTCTGCCAAGGCCTGGTAGTACTGAGCAAGAGATGACATGTAATTTGCCTTGATCTGAACCACATGTAACCAGACCTTTTCAAAGATGGCTTTGTTGACGTTCTCTTGTACACCCTCTGTAGCTTGCGTATATAGAAAGGCCGCTTGGCTGGCGAGTTTAGCAAGAAGGCCAACCTTTTTGCCGTCGGCAATTTGCTTTTCTAAGAATACTTCCTGGCCCTGGGCTAGCATGATCGCTATAAGTGTCTTTACAGTCTCTCGGCTTAAATCCGTTGACGGGGCATGGAGGAAGTTTTCGTTAATATAGGTGAACATTCCCGCAGCTGCTTGGAATGAATGGTAAGCGGTCTTTAACCCTGTATCTTCATGCCGATTTTGCAGTGCTGCGTGACATGACAAAACCGCCGAGATATTAAATATTATGGACGCTTTCTCATAAGCTAGAGAGTATTGTGAAGTGGGTTTGTGGGTGAATGCGTCGAACCTGGTTTAATCGTCAGTAACCCAAATCTTGATTGACTACATTAGCTGGAGGAGGGTAACTGACCAGGTAAAAGCTATCTTGATATGGTTCTCGTCGACGGGAAACCTCAAATCTAGGAGCTCTAGTTGACCATAATATCTGTATAGTAGATCCCGTCCGGCAGCACTATCCTTTCCCGCACCTCTCATATCCTGCCGTAGCCTGTTTAGGGTCGCGCATTCTTCTGCATATCTCTCTGGGTCATCTCCATATGTCTGTCTTATGTAGCCCTTCAGTGGTTGGATCCAGTCGATCTCATTCGTCTGTTTCAGCGGGCTTGATATCATAGGAGCCTGCATTTTGGCACGGTGCAGAGGCTGGATCGCCCGAAGAGATCAGATGCAGTGGTGAAGGAACTAAAAAGGAGATGTCGGAGGAGGTCCGTCTGAAGTACTATGTATTGATCTTCTCTCCAGCTTGTCGGGTTTCCTGGAAGTCTCTCGAATAGCGGTTGCTCAAGGTCCGCGTACGTTGTTTACAACAGATCGAGGTCCCACACCTGGTATTTGATTAGACTGATCTAATCATGGATGCAAGGCGGCCTCAGCCTCTGACAGCATTGGAGAGAATATGGTCCACTTGGTCGGGATGCAGTTGGGCAAGGATGATGTGTTGTTCGCTGACGTTGGGATAGCTCTATGCAGGAACAGTACGAAGACTTGTACTGTACAACGCGTCTTCGCCGATTACTTGGTGCCTTTTCTATGGAAGTGTTGGTCAGCCTTGCAGATATAATTCTCTCTCGATATCCTTTACGGACTAAGGGACGTGAGTATCTATGAGGTTGCCCCTTGGAAACTGAGTGAAGCCGGCCGCAGCGTCACTTGGTGGGGCTCTGGTTGGTTGGGGTGTTGATATGGCAAGTGAACGAAAGAAAATAACACATGTGATTCTGTCACGACGCTGTAGTAAAGATTTACGGTCTTCGAGAAGTTTGGATATTTTGTAAATCACAGAGGCCCAAAATGCGGCCAAAGGAAGAGGCGCATTATGATCGATATTCATGCAGTAGTGGTATGCTGAAAAAGGCCCCCGTACGGTCCGTACCAGAGTGGGTACATAAGCGCCCACGGAGTGGTGAAGGTCTTCTATAGCGGCTAAGCCATACTCTACATGGTATAAACATGAATTACAACGCTTTCCAATGATACTACGATAGGCTGATACGCCTGCAATGCAATTCTACCCCCAACCAGCTTCTACCCGACCCCCATCTCCTGGACTCCATGAATCTTCGACCAAATTGCACAGTATGATACAAGTATATAGATAAGGGGAGATTCACCGGAAACCTAAGATGATCCGGATGCTTTCTTCTTCGGTTCTTCGTCTGTGGAGGATTCGTTCGAGTCGGATTTAGTATCATTATCGAGATTCTCGTGTTGACCTGTCAAAGTGTGCCATGCCGACTTCAAAAAGCCTTCGTTCTTATGAGAGTCAGTGCTCTCCGGTTGTGAAGTTGCTGTACCGGCTTTGGTGATCATAATCCTCTTCGCTGTCTTATCCCCCATCTCATCGGCGAGCATTTCGATTATCGTCCGTTGATTCGCGCTGAGGTACTTAGGCATACCAACCTTAAACTCGACACGAAGGTCACCCTTGACTCCCCGGCGACTATTCAATTTCTTCATGCCCATTCCACCTAACGTAATCTTATCCCCAGTACCTGTACCCGTGGGAACCTTCACGTTCACATCACCATCGAGAGTGGGGATCTTGATCTCTCCTCCTAGAATAGCGGTCGTCAGGGGGACGGTAGCTGTGTAGAGGATGTCTGACCCGCTACGACCGAATTTAGGATCTGCGGCTACTCGAATAAATACGTATAGATCTCCTGGTTGGGAACGGATATTTCCGCCGGTCGCATGGCCAGTAGCAGGTGCATCGCCTTCACCTGACACTCGCAATCGCATTCCGTCCTCGACGCCGCCAGGTATATCAACTTTTATGGTCTTGCGCTCTCTGTGCACACCCTCACCGTGACATGTATTGCACTCTCCTCCTCTAGGGACCGTTGAACCCGTCCCACCGCATGTTGTGCAAGTGCTGACCATGTGGAACCCGCCTTGTAGAATCTGTGCGCGTTCTCCAGTTCCATTACAGCTCTTACATTCTGATTTCTTCATTCCCTTTTTCAATCCACTGCCTGTGCAAGTCTTGCATTGTACCGTTGGTGTGATAAAGATTTCCCTGGTTACACCTTTCGCGGCATCCATAAACGAGATATTGGTCTGTACATCAATGTTGTCGCCGACAAGAATCTGTTCTTGCTGAAAGCCACTCTGATCGCCTCTTCTCCCCCTGCGGCTCTGACCGCCTGTGAAAGCGCTGAAAATATCTTCAAAATTGAATTCAGCGCCAAATCCCCCCTGAGCGCCTCCTCCAAAACCACCAAAGCCGTGAAATCCTCCGGCTCCAGCGAAAGGGTTTCCTCCTGCGGCCCCGGGATTGAACCCACCAGTTTGATCGAAAGCGGCAGAGCCGTAAGTATCGTAAGCCTCTTTCTTCTTAGGGTCAGATAAAATTTCATAAGCATTTTGCGCTTCCGTAAACTTCTCTTTAGCTCCAGGATCTTTATTTGTGTCGGGGTGATATTTTTTGGCGAGGCCATAATAAGCTTTTTTGACTTCAGCGGCAGTAGCATTCTTATTGATATTAAGTGTTGCGTATGGATCTTTCTGCGTGAATGATTTCGGTGATGGATGGAAACACTATCCACAGTAAGTTGGAAAAGTTCAATCTAATTTAGATGAGAACTCACCCTTCGCTGACTCTTGATCTGCGGCACCCTTTGAGGCTCTATTAATGTTTTTCTTGGATGTATACATGTGGATAAGCTTCGAGATGTCTGATGTTGTGCGCGGGGATGACTTCTTTCAGGAAATAGATATGGTCGTGCCGCAATAATGCGGAGGGGAAGGGCGGCCTTTGAGGACAGCCCCGGGCTTGCGATGCTCATATTTGTATAGGTCTGTCCAAGATCGTGTTTTGATGCAATTCGTTTGATGGATAGAGAAACGATAGATCTTGCCTGCGTGTTTACATGAATGGGGATTCGCGCAACAAGGAGCTCGATGGGTTCTGTAAGAAACTGTTTGGCCGAGCTGAAGATCGGGGAAAGATCCGTGCCGAGACCAATTTTTCTAGAAGATGCGAGAGCTCAGCACTCGAGGGACAACAAGATATAATTCACAAGATATACTATCTTAATCACGATTTTTGATTTCGAAAATCACTATTACCCTATCGATGAGCATGTATTAAAATACTGCACTTTTTTCGATACTAAGATAGAGCACAAAACCCCTTGTGGTATGACGCGATGACCATACATACTCTTAAGTATTCATCTTCCCAAATGCATACAATTGAATTCACGCCATATGCTGATCCAGCAACGCTTTGGTATAGACCAGAAATACCTTCCTTCCAAACCGGTTATCCGTAGCAATAGATACACATGCTCCTCGAGCCCAACTACCGGATGACTTGTTGGCACCATGCTATGCAATTCTAATATCCAGCACCGGAACGCCAAACCATATACATAATATCAAACCTGGCCCGCATATACCGCGATAGTAAACACAATGTATGATAGAGATCGCGGTGTGCTGTGTTTTCTCATCGTTGCCCATACTCTTTTGGAGCAATGAGTTTTTGAGGACCGAAATGCATTCGAAACGCCTTGTCTAAATCGAATGTTAGTATTAGATGGAATATCTATCATTCAAAGGCGAGTATGTCTCACCTTGAGACTTGACTTTGTACAGAAAGTCCACTATGACCTCATTTTCATTTACTGCCAACGCGTTGAAGTTCTTTCTAACTGCTAAAGCGAGTTGCTCCTTCCTTACACGCCTTTGAGCTCTTTTACGGGCCATTGTAGGAGAAAGGGGGCCAATTCCATGACTTAATTGTATGTGACTGAGTGGACCTTTGAAAGATGAAGGGGTATCGAGACCGTAGGCGGAGCGGTAGCTTTGGAGCAGTTGAGGGTCTTCAGAGGCCCAAGGGATCTGTGTGTAGAAGTTAGTTAGAACAAATAACATGAAATGAAACCTTGTTCACATTGTGGAATGGAATACTAACTCTTCCTGTACCATTCTGCAACGAGGAATTGCTGTCGCCATTGGCCATGGTGGCAGCCTCTTCAGTAGTCATGACTTCCTTCAGAGAACTTCCATTCTGAACGCCATTATGACCATTTCTGCGACCTCTAGCAGCTAGTAGATGAGCTGCACCGGACTTTTCCTTTAGAAAAGGTGGTTCGGGTTTTGAATCGTCCTGTTGCACGCGTATCTTCGCAGGAGGCATGGTGTAAGGAGAGTGAATAAAATTAGGACATTAAAGGGTATCTCAAGCAGGAATAAAACGATAGTTCAAGATCACAGTATGACACCGAGTATTGTCTATGAATTATGGATGTAAGTGTGCAAAGCATTGCTGACAATCCGAAGAAGTACTTATGGAGCTCCTGAGAACTGTACTGTACACGGTTCGGGATGTTGCAATTGGCGGCACTTTTCTTCGCGGCTGGACCCTGAATGAGCAATGACATCGTAGGGGAAAGGGAAAGGGAGATCTCGGGGAATCTTGTCATCCGATGTCACTTTAGTAAGTGCAGTAATAACCGATAAGGGGTAGTCATACCATAGGGCACGTGCGAGTGCTGGAGTACGAAAAATTTGAGAACTCCAATCTCCCAACACATCTAGAACTACATCTTCCATCTATTCCAATGTTCTGAGATAATCGCTACCTCTATCCTACTCCAAGGGCTCTGGTTCTATCTTTTATAGGGTCCGCTATCACATTCACTGGTGTTGTACTCTTTCTCCCCCTTATTTCGGTTGTACTACGTGTACTGTACAGGATCAGATATTGAGATTATTAGGACTCTATCCTACTTGACCACCTTACAGATTCCCCGTCATTTAAGCGGTACCTACTATACTATGTATCCTGTTAGCCGTAGACATAGGGCGTTTATGTCCTGCTACACCACCAATAAGCCATTATACGAATGGAATGTCCGCGGATTCAGATAACTTTTTCCTAGGGAGATATGGCAAAAGGATAGTCTTACTGATATGCATCTAATATTCTATAGAGTTGGTAACTATGAATAGGCTAACCCGGACACGACTTGGTTGCTGAAGGTGCTTCAACGACCGGTAACTATCAACAGTGCGTACGCTTTTCCAGGATAGAATTCTTTTGGTACAAACTATGGATTGCATGAAAGAATACCCATCCAATTAGGAAACCTTAATATCCCATTCTAATTGGGTTCCTTACTTAATTACTTCCACTTCATTTCCTCAGTATACTCCCAAAATACATACAAATTCTCGTCAGTTCCAGACCTTCTCCAAGTATCATTCATGAGAGGCGCGGAGCCAATTGAGGTAACTGCAGATCCCGATCAGGATCTAGGGCTAAGTGTTCTATTCATGGATGTAGAGTATGACCTACTCGTTCGTATTCCAAAGAAATCCTGTATCGACCCATCAGAAGCTCGGATTTGCGAACCACTGATTCAGCGTTCTCCTTATATTCTGTTGCTCCCTTTCGAAGTTCAACTTCTAGTCTACCACAAGGATGAAAGATTGGATAATGTCTATCTGGTGAAACCGAAGATATATTAGATTGTATGTTCTAGTTGGTTACTATATGCATCGTCCGCTCAACACTCTCCAACACTCTCCTGTTTAAAGAAGCATCCCATCTACTGCGACAATAGATATTTCTCAAATTCGGGATCATATGACGGTCCATTGCGGCAATTTTCCTTCAGTGGAAACTTTTGTTTACTGACTCCCTTGGCATATTGGTTTGTAATTGTGGAGGATTAGACTGGTGCAGCAAGACAGTCGCTCGTACGGTTGATGACTTTCGTAGTCCTTCTATAGACTATTTATCTTACATTATTTTCCCTGCGACGTTCCTTTTTTAATACCTCAATCTCGTTGTAGGAGAATATCTTCGTGTTAAGATTCTGACTATTTGAAATTCCAACCCCCCTCGTTCATTACGCAGTTGAGTGACCCGCTACAAGTGCATTCGTCGGAACGGCTCAGGTGATCAAACAGAGATTTGAGGTGGGTAATATTTCGTTTGTAGATTTTATTTTTGTCTGGTTCCATTGAACCTTATTATTATCTTTCGGTTTGCACTTAGGTGCCGTTGGCTGCTTAAAAGCTCTTCAACCCCCAAGCCGCTCTGAGCTTCTTACATCCACAAATTGTCTCACCATCACATCTTTGCATCCACAGCTTCAACTGAAGCAAAGAGCTGCCTTAAGCAACTCTTACACTCATCCAAGAGGCAGTCCCAAGCCATGAGCAGTAACAACGGCATGCCCACTCGCAGCGTGCCACTTGACCCAAATGCCGGCACCTTTAAACCACCTCAAACTCCTCAAACACCCCCCCCCGACAGACATACCCAGGTAGCTACACAGACCAATACTACAGATGTTGGTAATCTTAAAGGTTATGTCACCAAGGAGTTGTTCGAGCGCATGACGGCAAGCATGACCAATATCCTAGATATCTACGGCAAGGACATCACCACCTTAAACACGCGTCTTGGAAATCTAGAAGAAGGATCTTGGACCGTCAAGGTTGGGCCATTTAAGAAGGCTGATTCTGACGTCACACCTGAGCTTCTCTCAACTACCGTCGCCCTTGACTCTTTGAATATCAAACCCGATATTGACGAATTCGAAGTCATCGATTCAGCTGTTCCAGATATGGATAGAGTCACTAGTAATCACAGAGATGAGGGTATCAGCAATGGAGTATCTGAAGATAAGGCGAATCGGTATGTTGCAACCTATTTTTATATGCTTATAACGCTCACAATGACTAGTCTTGGACTTCCCCATGTTAAGCATCAACAAGATGCGATGCACGCTGCTACGGGTAGTGATGCCAAACCTGATGCCCCTCCAGTTGTCAACCCATCCAAAGAGGCCACTACTTCTATTTGGCAGCCCCGTTTCATCCAGCAACTTGACCCTCTTAACGAGTCAATCCTCGCTGAAATTCCCCCTCAGAAAGAAACCCGCGGGTTCACCCTCGAATTTCTCATCGACCTCTTTACCGGTATCTGCTGGTCACCAGGCGTGTATTATGCGCCAACCAAGTACGGCGAAGTACTCTTACCTGGTCGTTGCTTCTGGGTCCTTGATGCAACCTACGAGCCCTACCTTCCCCAGAAACCTGGCCAACACGGTGCCAAATTGACTCCCTTCTTCAACGACAAGCTCGACGACGCCAACAGAGGTCCTGACTACGACAATGTTCCGGTTTTCATCACTGCATCTAAGTACTATCCCAATAGTGAGAACCGTCGCAAGCCTAAAGAGTATGTTTACTTCGGTCAATACTCGCAAACTCGCTGGTCTGATAAGCTTGACTATGACCGCCAATGTGAATTGGTTCCGAACAATGTCAAGGAGTACTGGGCTCAGAAGTTGTCTGAGGTTGGCCGTCCCGCATGGGTCACTGAGCAAATGATGAAGTTCTTCTGGCCACCACCAGTGTATAATGGTGAAATGCCTAAACTTGGTGTCCCTACCGGTAGTGCGCACAATGATGAGACGGAACGCGAAGAGCAGAAATGGGTAGAAGACATGAAGAAGCACTTGGAGAAGCTTCGGGCCTGGGAGAAGGATGCCACGGTCAAAGTTACCCTTCTGAAGAAGGAAAACATCATGGACGCATTTGAGGCGGTAAGTACTACTGCGATTGTGTTGCTTTAGCTCGTCTTGCTTTTAAATGCGGAAACTAATATTCTAAAGGCTGATTGCGCTTACCCTCCCGGTCTCCGTATGTGGTGGGAGTACTTTGAATGTGTCGGCTATGATAGAGGTTTCAATAATATGCTTATCCGCCATAAAGAAGACCTCGATGAGAAGAAAGCAGCACAACGTCGCTTTTAGGCATATTCTTCAATAGGCTCATCAGATCCTTCAACTTGGTGATATCATAGCGATATGTCATCAGCACATCCTTTCCGTTCCATTTCTTCTACTAGTAACCTCCATGGTCTGATGGTCTTGGAGATACTTTCTTGGTGGATATGGTTCAGAGTGAGATACATTTGGCGACTCTCCGTCCAATGGCGTTTCTCACATTCATCACATTGAGTTTCACACATCCCTGATTTTACGAAATCAATTTTCCCCCCTTCCCCTTTTTCAGTAGTTGGGCTTATACCTTAATACTCCTTCTCATTTTCATTTTCCGTGTCAGTTCGGGCGATGGTTGCTTTGCACTTTCACTCTTACTGTTTGCGGTCTTACACCAGATTGAGAACGTTCATGAGAGAACGAGCGATAACAGGGCGAAATAGGAGCGTTGGGAGTAGATAGAACTTATGAGGCAATTTCAGATAGCAATCGATGCCTTTAACCAATCTTTCATTATCGACTTTGATGATTTCCTCTTAAGTGGTCACGTTCATCATCACGATGGGAGAAAATATATTAAGTGAGCAATCCTTTGACTTTGTCTGCTCAGATTGATGATAAATATTGAATAAATTTGAAGTTGCGCCGTTGAGTCTACAAAAAGCGTATGGTCGTTGAGGTAAGTGAACCATACTGTAGGTTGTAAGAGACTGGTAGTAAAGCTCTAAGTCACCGTAGTGCTCAACTCCTAAGATTTACGTCTTAGTGTATAAAGAAAGATGTGTACCAGTCAAAATTCGATGATATACACTACACTATGAAAACCATGCCTTGAATCTGTAAGCCCATTTCAACATATGGAACCTCTTTGCTCCACTAGGTATCACTAACTCCTAAAGCGCCGAAGACTCTTTTCGGGTCCAGTTTGACTCTCCTCAGAATACATTAGTTTCACTCCTCCTTTGCTTGAAGATATCCAATCTCCCGTTGCACCCACTACAACTGACACTGTAATAGTCGGGCATTTACTGCGTTGAAAGCTCTATCAACCAATGTAATGCTGCCGTGACAGCGCTACGGAGAGACAATATATCGTCTCTCTTCTGCGAATACGAATCTTCGTTGGCGCAAAAGCCCTTCACCGTATAGGGAGCTAGGGGGTCGAACGAAAGCCTTCAATCACCACCACCTAACTCCAAACATCTTTCCCCCCTCCTTTCGCGCCACCGGCCCCTCTTCCTTCTCCAAATACACCGTCTGATGTTCCGGTACTTCAAGCGCGAGATATCGATACCGATACTCTTTCTCCTCCTTCCTCTTTACCAAATGTATTCGCACCGTCCCCTTATTCAGGGGCCCCGTCACATAGAAGCGGATATTCAAATGCTCGAGCCCTGTTTTGTCAACTTCATGTTTAGAAGCGATGGTACGGTTGCGAGCCCAGCGCGACCAAGAGGGTTCACCGTGGAATTCGAGCTGGTTTGAGGGGCCGAGGAGGGATGTGCAGGCGGGGGAGGACTTGATGCGGGTGATGGCGCGGGAGAAGTGGTTGGTTACGGATTCCGGGGCGAACACTTCGCGATATAATACATAGCCCACCGCACCCTAGAACATATAGATAGATATTAGCATTCTGGTTCTCCAGTCGTCAATAATTGTGGAGAGAGGAAGAGGGTAATAGCCCCATACCGTTGCTGCCATCCCAGCTATTATCACAAGAAAGTTGACCGATTGCTGTGTTGTCCGCGCCGCTTTCTCGCGTCTGCTGAGTTCTCCCCATTGAACACGGCCGTCATCGTTTGCGATTGTGACCTGCCTTCGAGAGGAAGCGCTGCCCGAGGTAGAAGCATAGCTTCGAGGGAGGGGTATGAAGGCAGGTTTGGAAGCGATGGGTTGAAGAGAGGCTCGTGAGGGGGTAGAGTAGGGGAAAATGAAGCTTCTACACGCAATTTTCGACATTTTGAGCGAACTAATGGGTGAATATATGGAGAATTGAAGCTCATAAAGCTCGTAAGCTCTGATACGTAGTCGCATGTGAGGCGGAACAATCCCGGCCGCGGACTCCAGTTTCAATCACCAAGGAACAACGCAACCAGGAGTCAACCACAATCACCAACACACAAATTTTCCCAAGGATCGGTGTCCACAATCCAAAGCCGAAATTGAACTTATCATACCATCGATTTACTATTATCTACCATATATAATGGGTGATACAGGGAAGAGAAAAGGGTTGAATTTCATACAAGACCTTATCATCGTTGCTGCCGCCGTAAGTACCCACAACATCAACGCGTCCCATCTATGTTAGGACAGCACATGATGTACAGGGCTAACAGTATAATCTCTATAGCCATTTCTAGCATACTTTCTCGCCCGCTCTATCCTCGCCAAATTCGACCCGGAAGCTTCACAAAAAGAAGAAGCCCTTCAAAAAGCAAAAGCAGCCTCCCGCAAACTTGATGGCATTCTCGCCAATAAATCCAGCGCCGACGATTCCGACGAGGAATATGATAGACGGCGTCGAAGACCGCGGAAAGAGGATCTAGTGTTGACCCCGTATGAACAGACGATAGCGATGGAGGTGGTGGCACCGGAAGAGATTCCTGTGACGTTCGAGGATATAGGGGGGTTGGATGATATTATCGAAGAGTTGAAAGAGAGCGTGATATATCCACTTACGATGCCGCATCTGTATGCGCATTCGAGTAGTCTGTTGAGTGCACCGAGTGGGGTGTTGCTTTATGGACCCCCTGGATGTGGCAAGACGATGTTGGCGAAGGCTCTGGCGCATGAGTCCGGAGCGTGTTTTATCAATTTGCACATCTCCACATTGACGGAGAAATGGTATGGTGACTCGAATAAGTTGGTCAGTGCGGTGTTTTCGCTGGCTAGGAAACTCCAACCCACTATCGTCTTTATTGATGAGATTGACGCGGTATTGGGGCAGAGAAGGAGCGGCGAGCATGAGGCTAGTGGAATGGTGAAAGCAGAGTATGTTCTCTCCTGAGCCCCTTTTCGATTATTGAGCACTTGATACTCCGAAAGCATTCCAGCCTGTGGGAGCACTCAAGATCGTTGAAGCACGTCAGTCCTTCAGAATACTAAGTAACTTGAGAATGGCCGATTTGTATATACAATGCTAATTGAGTATTACCTCCAGATTCATGACCCACTGGGACGGCTTAGCATCCGCCAACACAACGGGCGAACCTCAACGGATCTGCATTCTAGGTGCAACGAACCGTATTCAGGACATTGATGAAGCTATCCTCCGCCGTATGCCGAAGAAATTCCCTGTATCGTTACCATCATCATTCCAACGACGAAATATCTTCAAGCTCATTCTCCGCGATACTAAAGTCGACACCGCAAACTTTGATCTCGACTATCTCGTCCGTGTCTCGGCAGGTATGAGCGGCAGTGACATCAAAGAAGCGTGTAGGGACGCAGCAATGGGTCCTGTAAGAGAATATATCAAATTTAAGAAGGCACGGGGCGAGCTGATGAGGGGCGTGGATCCTGATGATGTAAGAGGCATTCAGACAAGCGATTTTTTTAGCAGAAAAGGGGGCGCGTTGAACTTAAGGGAGTCTCTAGGGAGAGATGGTGAAGTTGATGAAAGACAGATACTAAATGATAGCGGAGACACATCTGATGAGGAAATCAGAGAGCCGCTCAGCGAGAATCGTAAGAGATGAGAGGGTAATTGCTGGTTGATTTCGCGGCGTTCACGCATTGAAAGCGAATGGGAACTGCTCAGAATACCCAGTGAGCATAATAGGTCTCGCACGGGACGAGTAGCTGAACGTATCCATTGTTCGGCAGTAGTGTTCGTGTTGTCTATACTGGCACCTCTTAGATCGGTCTGATGACGGGCATGTCTACGAACTGCTCATCAACGTAGTAACGTACTGAGCTATCCCTACAACTCGGATGAACTAGGAACAAAGTCAACATGATCAAGGAATCGTTCAGGACACGGCTACCGCACAGGTTCGATTCGGTAAGGAATTCTCTGCTTATAAGCAGGAACTTTTGAAATATTGGCGGAGAAGAACTCTACTCCAGCGTATCTACACTGTTATAGACATGTAAAAATCAAGACCTACTTTGTATGCACTATCCCATCTTTTAGGGACCTTTTCGAAGACATAGTCAACTAAATCCGGCAAGCAGGAAGATTCGATTCTACAAAAGAGGAGCTCTAGCTGACGAATCTAAGATAGGCAACAATCCAAAAACAATATTCAAAATGCGTTCGTCCGACTATAAGGAGATACTGGAGGGAAACGGCCGTATTGACTAGCAGGAGCTACAGACCACGAAGGGGACTTGGAACTGTATTTTGAATCCTGAAAATCTCCTGGGGACCGATCGGAGGGAGGACGTGGAAGCTCGCAGGTAACCGTACTTTTAACAAGAACCGTCTTCTGGTCATAATCTCTTCCATCTAGAGTCCCAACCTTTATCAGTGTTGGGGAGATTATCAATGTAACAGGTGTACCCTCCTCGACAGATTGACCATCTTCTAATTCCATCACACTACTGGCAAAGTTCATGCCGAACCTCTTCCCTGCAGGGCTTGTATATGAATGTGTTAGGAGGGAAGCTTTCTGCTTCTTCATTTCCCCGTCCAGTTCGATTGCAATTCGAAGAATTTCTTTCAGTTCTTCAAGAACCTTGTATTCTGGACTTGACGTGAAGTGCTTCGTTGCTTCAAATATCTTCCACGCGACTTTGTTGACCTTTGGCTCGAATTTACTCTTAGGTGTTTTCTTTATGATGAGATCTGTAGTCAATGACCTCCATAGGTGGTAATCCCGATGCTCCGTGGGAGTTAAGGGACGTTCTTCTGTAAGACATCAAAGACCATTCATCTCATCCCGTCTACCAAAGTTAACTTACTACTTCTGACATACTTCATCATATCACGCAGTTGTTCTTGCATATCCCCCGACCAGTACACCCCACCTTCATCAAACTCCGTCCCAAATACAAAAGAACGGAGCCTTTCCCAGACCAAAGATTGCACCAACATCGGTCTGAAATTGTTAGAACGCACGAAATTCTCAGGCGATTCTACGAGTCTCTTCCATGTTTGACCCTTGGAAGCCCACTGTCCTCTCAAGCGCGATGATTGGGGCTCACTGAAATGTTGAACTCCCCAGTTTCTGATCATGTAAATGAGCCCTTTCCACTCTGAGATGAAATGCTTGTCATCTAACTTGAAATGAGCCATCGCTTGCATCTTTTGCAAATCACTTGCCGCTTGCCTCCATTGCTTTTGCATCTTTTCTTTATTTTGTTTCATGACCTCCAAATCCTCATGTAATCTAGATATGTCGTGTTCTTGTTTGGCTAGTAAGTCGTTGTAATAGGATTCTAAACTACCAGATCGGCATCCGTTCCCAGAGTCTGGGTTGTTAATTTCCGATGACCCTTCGTAAGTATAGCCCTCCTCTCTCCCGTCCGAGGGATTTGACTTTGAAAGGTCCCCGAATGCCATATCCAATCTTTGTGGTATTGATACTGACAGAGAACTTTCAGGAGACATTGCGTTGAAATTTTGACTCATATCCGACTTCTCCGAGTTGACATCTGTTGGCAGGGCCTCAGGGCTGCTCAGTCCTGAAGTTGAGCGACTCATTTCCATTGAACTGCGATGAGGAGGTTCTGAACGTAGATTAAGCATTGATATCGGCGGTCCCTGCTTCATATGTCCCCCTAATTCTAGAGAGGATGATTCTTGAAGCTTTGGTCTGTCCAGATCATCGGATGGTTCAATGTAGCCTTCTGGTCGCATTTTATCTTGGATGTTCGGGTCTAATGGAACTTTTGTAGGGAGTAAGTTCTCTTTCGGGTTATGTGGCAGAGAAGGCAATTCTCCTATCTTCATCTTCTTCGACTTGTCGTCTTCCTCATGCTTGTCTCCATTGTTCTCTATTTCAATTGGATTAGATGATGGACTTTCAGACACCGAAGAAGCCCGAGTTCAAATCAAGAACGTACCTGTGTTTTGAAAAGACTTTTTACGACGTAACTTACCGACGAAGCGGCCAATAGTCCGAGTCTCTACATCTATCGCGGGACTTTTTACACTATTTTGACGTTGAGCCATATTGTAGATGGGATAGTTGTCGGAGAAGAGAGGGGAATAGCCTTGCTGAAGATGAGACACACACTCTTGTACGTAGGACATTACACGAAGATCCTGAAAGGCGAGGCTGCAGCCACATGCATGCATCTATGCATCTCGAATTATCTCAAGGTTTTTGAGTGCATTTAGCCAAGGTTCTCACCCTACATTTGGCAATCAATGGAATTATAGGATGGTCTGGTAGAACATTGACTAAGCTCTGGGCTGACATTTACTCATGCTATATCGAAACCCCAAACAAGGGAAGTATGTTGAAGACCAAGCTGACACTCAATCCCAAGACTGCCGCAAACAATTGCAGTCCGTCTGTCTTTTTACTGCTTTTCCTGGCGTTGTCAATATTATCTTTCGTCTCCCTCCCAATCGCAGCTTTGAAACGATTCTGCTTTTGACTCTCTCGGGCCAGTTTAGATTCAGCTTCACTTTTCTCTCTTTCACGCTTTCCTCTAACTACTACGTCTTGATTCCGCTCTGCCTCCGCGATGTACCGGTCTAGTGTAGCTATCTCATCTTCGGCTTCCATTATTCTTCCATAGATTGAGGGTGCTACTAGACGGCCAGCAGATGTATCTTCAAGTGTTTTACCGTAATCGTTGACTTCCCTCTGGATACGAAGAACAATGTCCTTCTTCCCCGCAAGTCCTATAACAATGCCCTGGGCCATTGCAGAGCTACCATCGAAGTTGTATATTTGGCTTCCTCCCTTCTCCATCATGCACCAAAACTCTTTCCGAAGCTCTTGATCCCGTTTTAACCCAATCGAAGGGTCTCTCAGTTGATCCCACATCGTCGTTACCAGTACGACATTTCCGAAAGCTTCTTCTCCGCATATCTTCTGAAACATTTGGAAATAACGTAGAGCACTTCCTTGCATTCTCATATCGGTTATGCGATGGAGATATATCAATCCTCTCAGAGGGATTCCCAGCTGATATTGTGCAACCAGGAACTGTGTTATTTCGTCGAGAATCTCCGCATCTGATCGCGTCGTATCATCAAATCCGGGCGTATCGACAATTGCTATTGACATTTCATCCCCTATCTTCGCCTGAACTATGGCACAGTCCCTGGTTTCTGTTCCAAATAGTCAATCTAAATGATCTTAAGATGTTGAAGTCTTGAAAGATTACCTGAATATAGATCATCCCCCTCTACGACTGAATCCTGGACTAATCGATTAATGAAATAGCTCTTTCCAACACCCGTGACACCCATCACCACTATCATCCCGCTCGGTTCATTACGTGTTTCGGAAACCATGCTTTCATCAAGTCTGCTTCATCTTCATGAATTTTAATAATGAACTCTCTTTTGAATAATAAAATATACCTGCAAGGAGAGACAAGGCTCGGGGGCGGCTAGAACTCCTTCTGAAAACACACGCCAATATTGCAAAGTGGTTGGTGGTGGAATCTCTGCATATGTGTGATGCCGTTTCCGGTGAAGAGATGTTTTAGTGGGTAGCTTATCCTCACTATTGGTCCTACAGATCCTTCAGCCTTACGTCTTATCAGAACGACCATCCTATTGATCTCAACCGAGTACAGTATTGAAAATCCTACCCCGTACCTAATCCATGCGAGTCAGGTATAGTTCAGCTCCGAGCTTACATGGTACAGGGAGCGTTCTAGGACACCTCCATGCTTGAATTCTTGGAACTATTGCTTCCCCTCATGAACAGAGTGGTTATGTTGAGCACTGCAGACTTGATTAAACCGGTACAACGACAAGGCCCAGGCTAAGTCTTACACTGTTCATCAGTTGTCAGTAGTAGATTTACCATTTTGCCCGGGCATTTTCCACCAAGGGATCCGCAAAATAATCAAACTATCAACGTGAGGATAGTCCTCGGATTCTCCGATAATACCTTTACACCCAACAGCTGTGGCAATGAAGAAGCAAGTATAACGCGCGCTACACAAGGCTGCGACTCTAGAACTCCTGCTGCCTGAGAGCCTTATTACCATTTGGTGGTCAATTTGCTGTTTTGGGACTTGCATGCGTGCGGAGTCTCTTTTTCTGGGAGCTACGAACTCTGGATAAGCCTATGTTACTGGAGACTTGTTCACCGGAATGCACTCCTTCAGCCGAAATCCCGCCTCGAGAGATTGGTGTGGGTTCACAAGCGTCAAGAAGAATTACCGTCTGGGTTCTATCCCGTCTTTAATCGAGAGATCGTAGTCCTGGCTATCCTGTCCATCCAGTAGGGCGGTTTCTGTGGATCCAAATGTCCTATGCTCAGTGTTAAGAGCCAACGGATCTCTCATTTCACTTTTCAGCTCTCATTCACACATTTCGGTATTTTTTACCAGTTCATTTCTGAATCACTCTCACACTATGGATGACGATATGTTTGACGATACCTTCCTGCTGATTGGAATTGATTTTGGAACAACGTAAGTTAGGGAGTTCCCACAGCAAATCGTGAAACTGCTAATGACATAGATACTCTGGGGTTGCTTGGGCATGGTCAGGCCGACCTGAGGAGATCAATGTCATTACGAACTGGAAGACCGCCTTAAATTTTAATGCGGACAATGCCAAAGCACCAACAGAGATCTGCTATTCTGGAAGCGAGATATTCTGGGGCTACGATATCGCCCCAGAAGATGAGCCCCTTCGATGGTTCAAGTTACTGTTGGTAGATGAAGCGGACTTACAACCTGAAGTCCGCAATGCGCCACAAATCTTAAGAGCTCGACAACTTCTACAGAAGTTAGGCAAGAACGTCGTAGATGTGGTAGCGGACTACTTACGCCTGCTCTGGCAGCATGCTATCGAAAGCATAGAGAGGGAGAGGGGTAAGACCTCAGTTAACGGTCTTCCATTTAAGGTCGTCGTTACTCTACCAGCTATTTGGAAACCAAATTCTCAGAATAGAATGCACGAAGCGGCCCGGAAAGCGGGTATCTTGGATGACAGACTCTGTGGAGATACACAATTACAGTTTGTCCCTGAGCCGGAGGCTGCGGCACTAGCAACGTTGGTGGATTTTAGAGGAAGATCTGATATCAAGGTCTTTATTGTCTTCCCATCTACGGAATCCGAGATTACTAACATGAAGTAGAAAGGAGATGTGTTTGTCGTCTGCGATGCCGGCGGAGGTACGGTTGTAAGCATCCCATCAGAGTCCCTCCTTCTCCTTTTGTTGATAACTTACGAAAATCACAGGATATAATCTCGTACAAGATTGAAAGCACAAAACCAATGAAGGTCAAAGAATGTGTCGAGGGAAAAGGTACAGTCCTATATTTCTTTGTAACTAGCTGTAACGCGGCCTGAATTCCTCTCCTAGGGGCCATGTGCGGCGCAATCTTTATTGATCAGGAATTCGAGAACATGGTTAAATTGACCATGGGTAAGATGTGGGCTAAGTTGAGCAGAGGAAGTATCAAGACGATGATGAACAACGAATGGGAAAACGGTATCAAACGGAAATATGACGATTCCGATAGGAAATGGAACGTTGTCCTTCCGGCAGAAGCATTTCCTAGGTTTGCTCGTCGGCCTCTGGATGATAATAAACATAGTATTGAGCAAGGAAAGATGCAACTTTCGCGGTATATCCCCATCTAGCTCTTTTACATAAAACTTGATAGAGAGACTAACACACTACAGTGGCCACATTCGATCAATATTCGAAGGAGTCATCCAACAAATCAGAGGGTTAGTCAACGAGCAAATCGCTGCAGTGAAGAGGAAAGAGGGTGTCCTTCCGAAGGTAATACTCGAACTAAATGAGCATAGTTCAGCCCAATAACCAAGTAAACAGGGCATAATGCTCGTGGGAGGATTGGGTGCATGCAACTACCTTTACCAAACGCTCAAGACAGAGCATGAACCCTATAAGATCAACGTACTACAACCACGTGGCGATCGTCCGTAAGTGATTCTCATAGTCCTACTGGAAGGAAAGTATTCATGAAAATAGATGGACAGCAATCTGCCGTGGGGCTGCGATCAAAGCCATGGACACTTCAAACGTCAACACAGACCTCAAAGTTCTCGTCAGCTCGCGTGTCTCGCGTTTCAACTATGGAGTCGAATACTATACCACCCCGTTTATCGACGGCATCCACGACGAGCGCGACCGGAAGTTCAACGCGATCGAAGGCTGCGATGTCAACGCGCACCAGATGGAGTGGTATCTCAAGCGGGTAAGCTCCTAAACCTCATGTCAATATAATATATCAGACGGGTAAGCACGCTTGCTGAAATGGTTTTCTCTTCAGGGCGAAGATATCTCGGACCTTGCCCCTGTAATAATGTCGTGGGTGCGCAAGACGCGCTGGTTCCAATCCCGCTACTCGACCAGCATCCTACACTGCGAGGACGAGCAGCCACCCAGACGGCGCACCGAAACCGTAAAATCTCTGTGTGACATTGCGTGGAAGTGCCACGTCCCGTATGAGGATCTGGATGTGAATATTAACTCCCAGGGAGAGGAGTATAGACAGTTGAATTATGATCTGAAGATGACGGTTACGGGAGCGAGTCTAGATTTTACGGTGAGCATGGCAGGACGACAGCTCGCACAGAGGAATGTGCAGGTGGATTTTAAGTGAAGTATCTGGGCCCTCGGAAGCATCTGATGTTGAGGCAAAGAAATATGGCGGCGTTCCAGCGAAATTATTTAGGGTACCATTTTTTGTAGCATTTTGGTGGTGGGTAGCTGAATTGCTACTTTATAAATCTAATCATCTAGCGTTACATTTTAGGGTATTCGAGGTGGAGTTTGTGTACGGAAGTACAATCCCTGGATATACGGATACTGTAAATCAGATTTCGTACGGAGCACATGGGGGATTCAAAAGATACTGTGCGATTAGGTTAACTCGAATACGAAAAGGACTCCAATAAGGGAGTAGATCTTACTGCAGTGAAGAAGTGAATAACTTGACATGTCTTTAAAGCGTAACGATACGCACGTGTCTGTCCAAGAAGAGGGGAAGGATGATAAATATCCTTTTAGAGTGATACAAATCAACAACGTCCACTCAAGCCTATCCAAAGATATCCCGAACGTCGATCAGGTCGCCATAAACAAGACTAACCTGGACCTATCCTTCCGATCCTTACTGCTTAGAACAAGAGAAAATTCGTGTTCGGGAAGACCGGATGATTCGTTAGAGGGAGACTTGTCACGCACTGACGTATGGGGTGGTGGTTGGGGGCCAGCCACCGGGACTTTTTAGGTGCAGTAACATCTTTATGTCGTGGAACCTGTCAGCTGAGTATTTTTAGCAGGTTTCTCTGAGTATATTAGGTTTTGAACCTCTGCTGATCGAGAGGAAACAAAGGTCATTGACTATTTCAAGGTTCGAAAGAGCATTACAGTACTCCGGACAGCAATTCGGTTCGCAGACTACTCAATTCGGCGCTCTATTGTCAGGCCGTCCACCAACGATCTTGTTAACAGAAGGATTTAATAAGTCAATTGAAATTTCAACAACCTACCTCGAGCCTCACACTTGGATAAATCCTACGAAATCTAAACTTCGATTTTAAAAACTCTACATCGCCTCACAAATCGACCAGACTACCATCAACTACCAAAACCACAACCATGTATACCTCAACCATACTCTCATCAGTCCTCCTTCCGCTCCTGGCTTTAGCAACACCTATCCGTCCCCGCGCCGGCGGACCCGCTATAGTCCCCATCCCATCAACGTGCTCCGTCATCTCCCCCCTTACGGACGCCTCCGTCTATCCTCCCCCCTCGACAACAACCTCCCCTTCCACCACAACGACACCCTCCCCACATTACTCCCCGGCGGCCTCGCTCTTGGCAAACCAGATCTACGCATACTACCTCGCCCCGTCCGACGCCCCGGGAAACTTCACGCAGTGTCTGGAGCAGTGCTACGGCTTTGGGGAACGTGGAACGTGCAAGAGCGCGTATATGGCGACGGGGGTGCCGAGGCCGCCGATGTATGGACTCCCGGGCGGAGATGAGTCGATCGCTTGTCTCATGTACGGTGTGGAGGTGAAGGAAACGGATTTCGTGCTTGTTGAAGAGGGGTTCGGTGATCCGAGGGTCGGGGTCATTGAGTGCTGAGATCAAGGACTGGACTGAGGAACAGAGGATTTGGGGACGGCATTAGAACATTATTGGGCGTTAAAGCATATATCAAATCGGGATGGGCATAATTGTCTGGTCTTGGGACTATAAGGCGTTGAAAGGGGAAAAGAGAAAAATGCAGGATTGCCTGGCATAGGTGATGGTATATGTACTGTACAATACGGTTAACGAAGACCATGATAGATGGATACGGATGTAACCCGGATGCTGCATAACGATCAAACACAATACGAAGATATACTATTCAATGAAAAATTTTGAACTGATTATTGAGGTGTTAACTTCTTTGATAGAGTGGAAAATATGTTGATGGTGGGGAAGGCAATCCCTCGGTTCGGACGGAACGGAGCGGGAACAACCCCTGAGTCAGGGAATGATATCAGTCAACCAGTGTAGTTCATGTTATCGAACTCGATCCTCCTTCCACCCTCAAGAGACATCTTCGAACCGCTCGAAAATGGACCTTTTCAATCCATAAAGACTCAATTTTTAATAGTTCCCCCAATTAGCCCCCACCACGCCCTCCTCTACATCCCCCAACGTCCATCTACGCAGTCCTCTACATCAACAGTTCCATACTAGGTCGAAAATACAGCAACGTCAGTACCGCCAGAAAACCCTCTCCCTATGTGAGGACCGCCCGACCGCAACCTATGATACCGCTCAAACTTCTGAGCTTAGAGCATGGTCGAGATAAAACTACCCTCCGCTGTATAATGGACCCGACCCATACCTTAGCATGTGCTGTTACAGATTAAAATGCCTAAGATTCAGTAAAGCAGCCCTCGAGTAGAGAGGAACATACTCCGAAGCCCTTATTCTCGCTTTACGAAGAAGATTCCTGTAGCACAAATTCCAGCCTTCACAATAAGATTGCTGAGTCAGTGATCAGTCCCTGCTGGGGTTAGGTCAGCTTACAAGTATTGAAGCAACCCAGAATACCCATTTCCAACCCGAAGCACCAGTTATAAGACCTCCAAGGACTGGTCCTAAAGCTGGAAATTGTGAAAATTAGGAAAAATGATATACAGATCTTCAATATCCATGTCATTCCATAGAAATCGGATAATGGGCCAAGGAGAAAAGGACCGACACAAAATCCAAGGATCTATACCGTGACACAGAATGATCCAAGGCGCTTATCTCCACCGTCAGGACGAAAGGTTTGAAGAACCTGCGGCACACTTGGGGCCAACATCATTGCCACAAGGAACCTGTATTCTCTCGTTGAAAACAACTCTGACATAACTTTGGATGGTGTACTAACGTTAGAAAGTCGCAATATGAGACATTTGAGACTGAGAGCCACTTTCGCCATCTAGCCCATTGGCGAGGTTTCTCAACGTAAAGCTGTTTTGTTTGGTTATCGGCCTCGTTGCAGACACCTGGTGCGAGAACATTGCTTGCTTGATTAGAACTAGGAGACATGGGAGGTTTTCAAATGTACAAAGACGGATTTCTCTCTTGGTGAAATCTTCGGGCAAGAGTAAGAGGGAGAATAAGTGTCAGAGTATAGTGCCTATTTGTCTATTTATGTTGCACAAGGTAATTGTGCGGGAAAACATCTGGACATGTACCCGCTTTTCTGCGTACTGTACCTTAATGGATCGAATCAATTTTGTACGGGGAAAGTTGCCTGTCTCTCGTTTTGCTGCTCGAACGTGCCTGAAGTAAACATGCGCTCGTATCGATACGGCAACATGTGCGTATGAGAGCTGTTTCGACACCGGGAAGCGTTAGGTTCCTAGTTCCGTGCCTAGGAATTAGGTCCGCTTATAGATTGTTGAAGCGAAAAAGAATTACAGAAAGCTTACTAGTATTACAGGACTGGAATGCTGCGTTGTCTTCTATACTTTATATTGTCGTCTACCTGAAAGTAGCAAAGAATGGATGGGACACCACCTTTTCCCACGTGCAGCTCTTTACTGCTACATACCCAGCTCGTATGTTCGGTTTAGTGTCCCATTGAGAACGTTACGCACCCTGCAGATGAGCTTCAATACTGTCTTTTTCCAGTCTTCATGGGTGGTACAGTCACCTCAGAGGCTATACTGAACGAAAAATTATTCCATTCCGTAATGCTATTGAGTAGTATCCGATGATCAATCTACCAACCTATTACTATCCCCTTACCTAAGCGTGAATGGCCTGCTGGACATGCGGATAAACCTGCACCATCTTCTGGTACAACTCTGGATGATCCCTCACCAAGACCTGCGGATCCCACGCCGACGCCACAAAAATCGTATCGATGCCACTACTTAACGGTGTCGTGAAAATATGGCATATCTGGAGTCCGATGAGGAACGCGAATGCCACGACGACCGGTGTGAATTCCTGGCCTTCGTTGTACGCCGGGCGGGTGAAGAGGAGATAGCAGTATGCGAGGAGGGCGCAAGCGTAGGCGATGAAAGTCGCGCCCATGGTGAGGACGGGACCGATAAGGCATTCGTTCACAAGTGCATCGATGCCACGGTCTTTGATCATCCTAAGGGATGGGGTGTCAACATTGTAAATGAGAGATCGAGAAAGGGGTCGGAATGGCTTACTTCCACGTATCTTTTGCGGCTGCGATGTACGCCTTTCCGTATAGCGCGATGTGAGAAAATGCGTAACGGTTGATGAATTGGACCGCCCAATCAAGTATACCGATGATACAGCCCAAGATGCAGAAGAGGATGACGCCAACGATGTTCCCCTCCTGAGCCTCCTGACGCTGTGCTACTGAGCAGAGCTGGCGGAGGAAGTTGATAATGGCGACCAGAAGGCTGCCAAAACTGATGCTACCGAAACTATAGGTCATAGACCTTCTGAACGCTCCACGTGTGGCATTTTTGGGAAAGTTCTGCGAGCAGAAGTACCAGGAACCGTATACACCTGAGATGGTGGTGTGGATGACATTCTTCAGAACTTCGGTAATCCAATATGCAGCAAATGTAACGAAAACGATAAGACCAATAACCTTTCCTGTGCCACAGTTCCCTACACCTTGGCTGCAGGCGGGATTATTTCCAGGCTCGTATTTGACGTAGATGGACACCAATGTGACCGAGAAATAGGCGCCAAATGCAGTCGCGAGAAGGCCGCCGATGAAACTGACAAGGTAAACATGTCCATACTTCTTTGATACGTCGATAGCGGTCTGAAGCATCAGAGCGCTAAACGGAATCCTTGGGATCCAGGTGATGAAGCAGATTAGGGTGAAGATGGAGAATATGAGGAAGATAATACCCCCGGAGTAGTATTTTCGGGACAACATATAGATGGCAGTTGCGAAACCGAAGATGATATTCAAGATGCCAGTAGCCCAGATGAACTGTTTAGTGAAGGCTCGCGCCAGCCAGATGTATCCATAACTGAGGACTAAGGCAACGGCAAGGCAGAAAGCGAAGAGGACCAGGGTGTTGGTGTCTAAACTAAAGGTATTGTTGCTATCGTAGATACCTCCGCCATTGAAACCTTTTGTAGCAGCTAGAATTTGAAGAATCAGAAATGCAGACGAGCTTCGAGTAGATCTCTATACTTACCATAACCCTGGATTGCAATTCCAGATACCGCCACGAAACCCGCACAAACCACTAGAAACTAATTTCGCGTCAGCAATCGTGACATGTTAGAAGTCCTGTCGCGTCCTATTCGCAATATAGATCTACCGCCAGTCAAACATCGTGCTGACTTACCAAAATCGCAGCCCAAAGATCATTCCATTTGGGCTTATCAAGCTTGAAAGCTTGCTCGAACGTCTGCTTCTCTCCTCCGTGCGAATACCCATTCTGTGCCCCATAATTCATTCCATACTGCGGAGGTTGCTGTGGATATTCTGGACGAACCCCATTCTCCTTGAATTGCTGTTGCGGCTGCTGCTGGTAATATGTATTGCCGCCAAACCCATTTCCGTTGCCATTGCCCTGCGCGCTGTTGTAATAATCTGCCGCCTCACCACGCGTAGCTGCCATTGTAGGCGTGGAATTCGCTAGAGCTAACAGACGTAGAGAAGCCTGAGCGATCTCAGGATGGAGGTGATAAATTGGAAGGAGTGTTGATAGGATGACTTCTACAGAGATATATTCATAATCTTCATCATCTTCTGCTGCTTGTTGATCCATGTTGACGTAAGCGAAATTCAAGCTTTTATATCGATCAGTGTGATGGTAGAGTTGGTGCAGATCTGCGTCATCATTCCTTGATAATTCATGCCCACACGGACCCTTAGTTGATCCAACTATTTTACCCGAGATCGGTTCCGTCCTCATACGGTTAGCGTTAGATTCGCTTCACTTGGCTGCTTGGGGGAACGCGAATGCATGTGAATTTCCTGCTAAACCAAATACAGCTGTTGCTGGTTGGGGATGGTCAGAATGTAATATCCCCTTTCCTCACTTTGGAGATTAAATCGGACGTCTTCGTTTGTAAACCGATATATCTTGAACTGTGTGAACCCACCATTAGACCATCTAATCTTTAATATAAGGCATAGTGGACTTAGAATGGGCTGAAAAGAGTAGTGCTTGGTATATACTGTCCATTGCATAGTAATTGAAGAGTATTTATGCATACGAAGGGGAACATTTAGAGATTAGTTTGGAGAGAATCAAGAATCATCAAAGAACATATTTTACTAATTAGGGGTACTATTACTATATATCAAACAAATTTCAACTTTTGATTACCAAATTACCCAACTTCTTCATCAAATTCATCCACAACTTCACCCATTACAGTTTCAACTCTACTCCCTTCTCTTCGACTTTAGGTAGTATGCTATACGTATGAATCTAGCATTGTCTAAGATACAAACCGATAGGTTCAGGATTGTAGTCTTGGAAATACTCAAGCTCGATACCTTCCGACTCGAGCTCGAATCCAATCCTCATGCCGTGTCTGCAAGGATATGTGTCCAAGACATACTCATGGCCTGGTTTGATATCGAAGGAGCCGAAGTCCCTCTTCTTAGCGGGCGCGTTGGCGTAGGTGGTATGCTCATCAGCCGGTGCCCATAGGACTGAGGCTCTGATTGAGCCGTGGCCGTTATACTTGTAGTCACTAGATATACGTTAGGAAGTTATGTTGTATCCCGTGCTTGTAAATTTCTTACCTAGTCTCCATATGACCCTTCTTCGGGAAGAGGAAAATCAACGAGCAAGTCTTGCCCTTGTATGACTCTGGAATGTCGAAATTGTAGATAGTCGACTTGGTAGCAGAGCAGACACCATTGTATTGGGTTCCACACGCCTTGTGCGGTTTGCTCGCATCGATGGGGACGATGAGATGAGGGAATTGGAATGGACCTTCCAAGTCAGCTGGGCAGTCCTTGGGCGCAGGAGGATGGGGAGGAAGCAGAGGAAGATTGTGCTTATCCTGGCAGTCCTCGTGATCTGGTGTCTGTTCACACAAGGGTGGAGGCATAGGCTTTGGCTTTACATTATGGCACTCGTCATGGTCTGGAAGCTCGTCACAGTTGACTTTTGGCTTACAGTCCTCAACATCTGGGTGCACCTCGCAATCGGTTTCGCAGTCATCCCCTGCACACCTCTTTTGGACCTTTCCGACCTTGCCGAACAGGTGATGACCCTCTGGGGGACACCCACACTTGTCCTTTTGCCCTACCCAAAACATGCAGCACACCTTGACTATCTCTTCTTCTGCTGGAGGAGAGGGACAATCGGGGTGGTGAGGGTGATGATGGCAGTCTAGCTTTGGCGGATGGCATCCATGGTGGTGAGGATGGTGTTCGCAGTCAAGCTCTGGCGATGGTTCGGGGCAATCCTCGAGATAAGGGTGATGATGGCAATCTGGGGGGTGAGGTTCACAATGATCCCCAAAACATCGCTTTTGGACCTTTCCAACCTTCCCGAACAGATCATGTCCCTCAGGTGGACAGCTACAGTGGTCTTTTTGGCCTACCCAGAAAGCACAACAGACCTTGATCACCTCAACGTCTTCATATTCAGGCTCGGAATGACAATCGTGGTGATGAGGATGTTTCTTGCAGTCAGGCTTTGGGGGTGGACATCCATAGTGATATGGATGCTTCTCGCAGTCGACTGGCTTTGGGGGCGGTGGAGGAGGGCACAGATGGTGATGCGGATGCTCATCACAATTCGGCTTAGGACAACCCTCAAGGTATGGATGGTGACGGCAATCCGGAGGATGTGGTTCACAGTGATCCCCCAAACATCTCTTTTGCACCATTCCAACCTTCCCGAATAGATCATGCCCCTTGGGCGGGCAGCTGCAGTGATCCTTTTGGCCTACCCAGAAGACACAGCACACCTTGACCACCTCAACCTCTTCATATTCCGGTTCCGAATGACACTCAGGGTGATGCGGATGGTGGTGGCAATCTGGCATTGGTGGTGGGCACCCATAGTGGTGTGGATATTTCTCGCAATCGACTGGCTTTGGTGGAGGAGGAAGTGGGCATCCGTGAAGGAAAGGATGTTGATGGCAATCAGGCGGATGAGGTTCGCAGTGGTCTCCTAAGCACCTCTTTTGCACCTGACCCACTTTCCCAAATAAATGGTGACCCTTAGAAGGGCATGAACAGTGGTCCTTTTGTCCTTCCCAAGACACACAGCAAATCTTGATCACCTCAACCTCCTCTGGTGGTGATGGTGGATGAGGGCACATGTGGTGGTGTGGGTGATTTTCGCAGTCAGGTTCTGGGGGGTGATGATGATAATGATGGCAGTCCTCATGATCTGGCTCTTCCTCGCAGTGAACCGGCCTTTTTGGTTTACAGTCCTCAAGGTACGGATGGTGGTGACAATCAGGAGGATGAGGCTCGCAATGGTCGCCCAGGCACCTTTTCATAACCTTACCAACCTTTCCAAATAGGTGATGGCCCTCCGGAGGGCAGCCACAGTGGTCTTTCTGTCCTACCCAGAAAACACAGCACACCTTAACGATCTCTGTCTCTGGAGGACAGTGAGGATGGTGCGGATACTTCTCGCAGTCAACCTTCGGAATTGGGGTATAATGATGATGATGATGATGACACTCCTCGTCATCTTCTTCGCACAATGCCTCTGGCTCTGGCTTATGGTGTCTACATTCCTCGTGATCCGGCTCATCGTCGCAGTGATCTGGCCTCCTCGGCTTGCAGTCCTCCAAATAAGGATGGTGATGACAATCAGGCGGATGATGCTCGCAATGATCCCCAAGACACCTTTTCATAACCTTCCCAACCTTTCCAAAGAGATTGTGGCCTTCTGGTGGACAGCTGCAGTGGTCCTTCTGTCCAACCCAGAACACACAACACACCTTCACAACCTCCTCTTCATGATGACAGTGAGGATGGTGTGGGTGCTCGTGGCAGTTGATTGGTCTGCACTTCTCGTGATGATGATCAACCTCGCAATCGGGCTCTGGTTCCGGATGATGATGATGCGAATGGCATTCCTCGTCGTGTTCTTTGCAGTGCTCTGGCTCCGGATGATGATGATGATGGTGTAAATGGCACTCCTCGTCGTCCTCTTCGCAGTGCTCTGGTTCCGGGTGATGGTGGTGCGAGTAGCACTCCTCATCGTCCTCTTCACAACGCTGTTTGTGCGCTTCCCTGCGTTTAAGCTCAGATGCTTCCACTGCCGCATACTTCAGCCTGACCTCGACGCATTTCAGCTGTCCTTTCAGAGGTTCTGTATAGACGTTCCACTCGCCGAAGTCGTTGACCGGGCACGCCCAAAAGCAGTCCTTGCCGTGGTACGTTACGAGATCTCCAGATTCGCAGCTGAAGCCAGGGGTTCCTATAAGTCGACCGTCAGTCAAAGAAATAGAAATTCAGCGGCCTGACACTCACCTTTTGCACCAGCATCACATTGTATCTGGGACGTCTCAGGAGTAACGATGCATCCCCTGCCGTGAGAATCCGTAACGACGCCGTCCTCAACGCAAAATGTTGATACTCCATGACCTCCGCCAATGCGGACTTGACCATCATCGAGCTGTCCGAGAGCAGACCATGCTCCGTCTACGGCATAGACGTTGAAGCAGTGTTTTTCTCCGTAGCCACCTCTCTTGATGGCCGCAGCAGAAGCACCAAGGGCGAAAGCGAAGGGCGTGAACGCTTTCACCATGTTGAGGAGATGAGCTCTCCGAAGCAGAGGGAAGAACAGAAAACAAGGACAACGTGCAGGAGGGGGAGGATGAGATCTCTAAAACTGGTGTGGAAGTCGTACATTTATTCTTCTCCTGGAACTGGGCCTTCAAAATCCATGACGCAGAAAAAGCTATGAACTAAAATACTCAACAGAAGACAATGTACCTACGTCGAGACTACAAAGACTAATTGAGACTGTTGAGAACTGGAGGATGTTGTACTCGCGATTCTACAACCATGAAGGAGTAAGATGCTCATAGTCGAACATCAGCGACCCATTCAACCAATAATACCGTCCTTGTGACTGAAAACTTTTCGGAAGCCAATTCAGGGCTACTGCGGCATCGAGAGGTATATTATCATCATCGAAAGGATCGAAGTATACATAATCCTGCATGAACAGTTATAGATATATCAGTACTAGGTAGAGAGGAAAGCCAACACGTGCCACACAATCCAGGAACCGGAGAGGAAACATAATTCGCTACAGCAGATCAAGAAATATTAGCAATAGTGGTACCCGACAATGATCGAGAGGTATTGCCGTTGAGACTGTACAGATACAGACAAGGGGATGCAACTGCTGATACGAATCCATGGTATAACTACCCCATCTAACGCTAGACAAAGTCGTTGCTGATGGTGCAAAGGAATGAGAACGTTAGGACTTTGGTATGCCCCACAAGAACTCCGCTAGGATTGTATTATGAGCAAGATATTTCACACTCCTGTGATCGTTCACAGATGCATGTAAGATCCACAAACCATCCCGGGAACCTGAGAGAGGACTAAATTGGCGGAGAGGAACAGAAGCGGAAGTAGGAATTGAAGAGAGAGGTGGGTGGAGATGTGGGAGCGGGAGTTCTTCAGGCCAGGAACGGTATTATTCAGGGGTTATGCCAAGTATGCTTCTAATTGGCCCCTTAACCCTCCCATTTCTTCACCTTAACGACCACCCAAAAGGGAAATCAGAGGGATACTTCACCACGAACGCATGCTTCAAGAAATACACAATATGAGCTCTCGCCCGCACCACAAAATGACAAACGGCCATAATCTAGCGAGGCCGCACAACTTTATCTTCGCGCCTCAACTCAACAAAACCTGATCAACCATTTCTCTCTCTACACAACAACAACAACAACAACGATTCGAAATGGCCTCTTTCTTCTATCCACCCGGTACCAACCGCTCCTTCGTTGTCGACGTTTCTGTCGACCCTTCAGGAAATGACACTCCCGGCCAATTCGAGCTCCCTGACTGGGAGAGTCAATTGCACCACCGCCACGCCGACGTCGAAGTCGGCCCCGCTCCTCCTCGCCGCACATTCCTCCAATGTGTGCGAGGTACCGTTCTTCCGTCGGGAACTTCGCGCTGCTGGCCCGGTACCTACGGGTGGACGTTTATAGGGATCTCCATTGCGGTCATCATCTCCTGTGTTGTTGTTGGGTCTATTGCATACGCAACAAGGAATCAATACAAGTAAGTTATGCGTCCAATACTTATAAATTCTATATCTAACGTCTTATTCTAGCTTTTGAGCTCCGTCTATGGCTGCCGTTGGAGGCTATATGGACTGCTGGTGGTATTTCTGGGTGTCTCTGTGTGATGCTTCTTGGGCGTTTCTGTGTGGTGTTTGGCGCTAGGCTAGGGCGTATGCTATTTTATGGTTGCTCTCTGGGTTCAGTCATTTTGTATAGATACCCTTGATACGATGAGATGACTGATGCCCAATCAATGAATTCACGCTAAAGCTGTCCCTTTACCATGAGTGCTTGGTCCATTTGGTGATAATTTTGCATTTTATAATATCCAAGGTATGAAATAGATGAAGTCTTCTCCATGGGTTTCCATAACACCTCTAAATGCGTAAGTTCTGCTACAGTCTACTAAGTAAACTGGGCCTATCACGCAATACTGAATGTTGAAGTATATGGTATCACTCAAATAGATTCCGCGAAAAAAAACTATATACAAGTCGAAATCTTAAAGGAAAAGTTCGTACTCCCCGCCATCCAAATCTTTCAAAGCCAAATATCTCAATAAGACCATTACATAGTTCCCTCACTGACAGCGCGCTGTTATGCTTGCTTTGCCATGAATCCTAAACCCTTTTGACTAATCAGTACAAAATGAATAAAACTTCGATCCAACCCTGAAAAGAAATACACCATCTATATATACCCCGGCCTCCAAGAACCAGGTGTACCTGCCGACACCGGACTCTGATAACTCTCTCTCATCCCATCCTGCGCTGGACTCGCCCCCACGCCCGGCGCCAAACTCTCTGCCGGTAGTTCCGCTAAGAATTGCTGCTGGGACGCACGGAATGGTTCTCCCATGGAAGGATGAGAAAGGTGTGAAGGGTCGGGACTGGGATAGTAGGACGAGTGTTGCATTTCGGGGGAGAGGTTTGTTTTTGATGTTTGAGTTTGGGAGGCGTGGTAGGATGACGGGGACCAGATTGTCTGGTCAGAGTCTACGGTGATGTTAGCATATACGTTTTGTATAAGGATGGGTGGATTTGTATGGGGTGGAATTATGCAGAGTGAAATCGTACGGATGAATAGTCAACCGATGTAATTGTATACGAGAAGTTTGTTTGGATGGATAGGGATCTGGTTTACCTCTAAAGTTTTTGGATGGGGTTATTGTATCTGCTGGCATTTCTGAATATCTTTCACGATTGGGACTTGTGGTTTGCTCTGCCATGGGAGGTGGAATAACCCCTTCGTGGGATGCTGTATGAGGGACTCGAACGTCTCGCCGCTTTCGTCGGCGGTGGATGTAAAATATCACTAATGCTACTATGATAACGACCACGCCACCGACCGCGGCTCCTACGATACCTGCTACGGGAAATCCTCCATCATCATCATCTGAATTTGGCGGAGAAGTGGATGTCGAAGTTGCTGAACTTGTAGAACTCGCAGTTGTCTCACTCGCCGTACTCGTTGCATTCTGTTCCACCAAAAAGTCCGCCGCAAAAGAGGGATTATTACTCAAGAACGCGGCCGTTAAATCGTCATCTGGACACCTCCCTTGCGTACACGGATTGCTATGACAGCACCCCAGAAACGGCGGATCGTTTGAGGCACAGGTATAATAGTCGCCACTCGAGCACTGCTGATCATGGAACTCGCCAAAGAAATTCCTGTCGAAGCTCGCTGGTCGTAAGTCTGTAGAAGGACATCCGCGATTGCATGGATCGGAAGTGCAGCAGCCGAGAAAACTGCTACCGTCGGCACAAACGTACCAGTCTCCTCCGGAAGGGCAGGTTGGGGAGAAGGGGAGGTCATTGGCCATAGTGGACGGTCAATGGAAGGAGAGTCAATCAGCGGGATGGATGGGGTATCGACTATCAAAATGGGTGAAGCATAGAGTATCAAAACGAATAGAGGATTAGGAAAACAGTATCATCGACCACGATTCGCGAAACTGGAAGGGAAATGGAGGGTCTCGCGTTTATAGGATAACAAATGGGGAATGGAAAATCTGGGAACTGATGATTATGGGCATTCAGAACGCCTAAAGCTTTTGAAAGTCTTCGAGGTCAACAAGGCAACCCATAGTTACAATTGCTCCGGCTTATTCTTTGTGGGCTTGGTCAGTTCTACCGTTACATTTAGATGTTCAAGATGGCGGAGAGTTTAATTTCGATTCAACTCAAAGGATGTAGTTAAGATTAACTGCGGATCAGCACCTGCTGTGCCACATCGTGGTCGAGGGTGTTTAAGATTGAGGCGTGTTTTCTTCCCATCAATAGTTCTACTTGACCGTTTCCCGACTCGCAAACTGGCACAATATTTCCATTTTTACCTTCAGCGTGGCCTTAAAAATATTATAAGCAAATCAAGCTTTCGAAGTAGAGGACTGTATACCGAGGAGAGTTAGAGTAAAAAGAGAAGACGTGAGATTTGGGTCCAAGATAAATTCCGAGGAGTTGGTGGTGGCAGGGAAGTGAATCCGACGCTAACAGGAAGTTTTTTTGGACTTTCTTCAGCTTCACAGCCCAGCTTTTGACCTCGTATTTCTTCCTGTTCTTACACACTTTTATACTACACCTTCCTGTACAGTACAGAGTGCACTTCTACTAAGAAGATCTTCAAATAATTGAATAGAAAGCGTGCGAACTTGTAGAGTGTCCCATCAGCGGTATCCCTTTAACTGTACTAAACCTGTAGAGCGCCCGGTGAGGTCCACAGTAGGGCGAAGAGGAAAAGACCGTACTCAGATGAAGTTATTAACGAGTAAATCAACTGGTTCTGCGGAGAATTACAACGATGAGGTAACGTCATCACATTAATTATGACTCTAGATCTAGATATTTTCTAGATCCATACCTACTCACTTGTGAGAAATATTCACAACAAATATGTTATAGAAGAATCTTCAACCTGTTGAGTTCATCATGGTCCTTGGTACTCTAACTCGCGATCAAATTCGTACCATGAAGCCCAACCAAATGGCGCACAGCTTTTCGCAGATCAACACAATCCGTCTCAAAAGGTACTTGGCAAGTCGACAACACTTTGAAAACTCTACTTCTTGTTTACGACTTCTTGAACCGCAAGAAGTTTTATACATCAAAACCGCACTCTTCCTAAAGTGTACGGTGTTTCTGTTCTTCAGGATCACGGGTGGACACATCAAGTCCTCAGGCAATCGGGTCTTCAGAAAATTCCTAAACACCTAGAATAAGTGAGAAGGTGGAGTGCGGGGAAGTCTCAATGAATGTTGAAAACGAGTTGTACCTGAATCTCGTGTTAGAGTACGTCCTTGGAGCCATTTCCCTTTCAAAGGCACACCCAAGGGTTGAAATCCCTTTGACCACCGCGGACTTGGACTGTTGAATCCTCCAAAATTCTGCACGATTAGTTTCTTCGGTATACCAGGCCACAAAATTAGAGCGTACACTGAAAACCTAGCGGCATTGTTATTAGCAGTGTGCTCTCTACATCAGATTTCGCCAAAGTGTTATCTATCATCAAAATGACCCGAAAAGTTTCTCAGATGATCCTATTTTGGTGATGAGTATCAGCCCTCGGGGGCATGTGCCAAATTCAGGATACTTCAACAAGCTGAAGACGGTCATGCCAGCTCTGGGGGTGAAGGTGTCCATTTACCAGCTTTTTCGCACTCTTGCCTGTATCTATTTTAGAAGAGTAGACCCGAGTTCCTACTACCTGATTGACACGTCAACTGAAAGACAAAACAATGGAAAATAAGTAAGCAAAAAAGAGAGGCAGAGAATGGACCCAATTCCAGGGGATACGTCACCAAGACGTGAAATAAAACCTCAGGAAATCCTGCAGGACCTGTTCACTGGTATACTGAAGCTTTGCGACTGTGGAGACAAGCGCGAGAAGCAAAGCATGACCGAGCTCGAACCGAGACGATTGACTAAGGAACTCTCGTCTCTATTCGGGATCTCTTGAGCTCAAAGCTGTCATTATGATTCAAGAAACACCACAGTCATTGCGCTTCGGTTTGAGCCGTAGTAAGCAATGGAGAACAATGAAGCAAAAGTAAGAAGCAAGGCATGGCCGATCTCAAATTGAGACGATCGACAAGCCTGAATAGTTCTCCACTCACCTGGAAAATTGTACCGTGTTGAGAATGAACCCAATGTCTCCTACATTTGCTCACTGTACTATCGCGCCCCTGAACTCGTCTTTAGGGCCACCAATTATACGACCAAGATCGGTAAGCAGGATTTCCCTTTGTACTGACTATTTACTGACCATACCCTCCAGATGTTTGGTCAACCGGCTGTGTCATGGCCGAATTGATGCTGGGACAACCACTTTCCCACCACGCCCCCGAACTTGTCTTTAACGCGAGAGGAACAGCTGGATGGCTCCAATCTCTACCTGCCAGCTCTCCAGATCGAAGCCGGTTCACAAAATCAAACATTCGTGCAGCCGACTGGTGGAGGTTCACTACCCTCAGATACAGATGCCGGCGACTATCATCCAATTTTCATACCAACAAATCTCTCAACTCGAACATCAGAGGTCAAAATCACAATGAGACCCGATTGAGAAGAGCTCACCAGACTCTAGACCCAGATGCCGAGTGTTCATAGGAACTAGAAGCGACACAGCTACCCAGTCCCCAGAAATCTGGACAGTTGCGCAGGATACCTACAGAGATAACCAGTTACCAGCAGCATGCTTTATATCATTGCTATATCAAGAAGGGATCACTGGATCAAGTACGCCACTTCCTGGGTCGCAGCTTCCAACTGCTCCTGTATCATGGAAGCAGACGCTGAAGCATCATCACAAGACTTAATGGATTCAACCTGCTAATAAAGAGTATGATACCCTCAAAGAACGAGGAACGTCAAGGATCTGGTGTTAGCTTTTTCGTTCTGTTTGAATCAGTAGCGTCGTATTGTTTATAGCCTGTAGCTCTTTTGGTAGTTGCAAATCAAGAGATATACTCCGTGCACCTGTAGATCAATATTATCTTGTTGCTAATGTACAAGGCTGGCTGTGACAAGATCTGACAAGCCAAAGAGGGCCATGGTGATTTATATGACAAAGTGGTCTAAGTTCCGGTGCAACCTGGAGCAAATCTCCACAAATTTACTTTCATTTTCCGCATCTATCTCTCCATGCCGAATAAAGTAATCGACCCAAGTCATGGCGATATTGGATTTAAAGTCTTGCTGCTCTAATGCCATTTTGATCTCGCCCAGACTCATCAACTTGAAAGCCTCAACCTCGTCGTCGCAAGGCCGCGGAATCATATCAACAGGCAATTCCAACTCGTAGACAAACTGTGTCTGCGGTCGACTTGCTGGCCGTCCGTAGTCATCTACAGCCATGTGATATGTCAGTGCTCCTGAAGCTTGAATGGCGGTCCTCGTGTGCTTGGTGGGAAGAGACGATTCCTCCGCTGCTTCTCGGACTAAACAGTCGATAGGAGCCTCGTCCGCACGCAAACTACCACCTACACACATGTCCAACTTGCAGGGATATGTCATTTTACCCCTTGATCTTTGAGCAACCCAGAATTTGCGACCTTGTTCGGTATTGACGTACGCAATCAGAAAAACACCAAACGTTCGGATCCCGAATAATCCTGCAGCAGAACGATTCATCCTAAGCACGAGCTCGCCGCTGTTACTAAACGCGCCGTAGTATTCGTCGGATAGCTTGCGGAGGTCAGATATCTCGCCTCTTTCGTGGATCTGTTGGATTGTAGCCTCCATAAACCTATCCCTTTCCTCTATTCCCGACCCTTGGGAAAGTACGAGAAGTCTTTTGTGAAGATCGACGGTCCAGAACTTGGGCCATTGGATTTGATTAACAGATGTCTCGAGGATGTAGCCTAAAGGATGCTCATAACCTTCAACTAGGAAGTAGAAATATTTATTCAAGTGCGTCCGGTATCCGTCAAGGCTTTTTTGCAGGTATGGCCATCTGTTCGTAAAAAATTAGCTCGAAGGCACGAATTATTGGTGATTGCAATGCGGAAGAAAAGAACTGCTCACGCGTCAACTTGGTCAACGAGCTTGTAAATGCTCGAAAGTGTTTCCTCGGCCAATGGAACTGCTTGCTCACGATCCACTGCTGTTAGATCTGACAATAGGTCAACCCGAGAGAGAGTATCAGGATTCTGTATATACGATCTTTTCCTCGAGCGACCAGATTTTGCACCACGGGATGGCATCATATATCTCTCCAGGCAGATAAAGACGGGCATTGGCCTCGGACAGGCGCGAACTTCGCGATTCCCAAGTAAGAAGATGCTTCGTGACACTGCAGTATTCCGTGTTAAATTCAAGGATCAGAAAGTCATGTTCTAAAGCTTGTCTCAACCGGTAAAGCTCTTGAGCAATGCTTCTGAGATAAAGAGTTCTCGGGTATTCGATGTCCAGCGAAGAAGGGCCTCTATTAAAACGTGACTCTCCTTCGGTCGAAGAATCAGAGCCACTGCTGCATAATCCAGCGACGTTCAACGAATATTTCAGGTGATTACCCTTTTAAGCTTAGTACTCCCTTTCTTCGTTCGTAGATATCGGAGCCGCGACAGGGGTTTAGACGTTCGACGAAACCCAAGTCTCTCTTGACACTTCCTTCTTTGGGATCAACTGTGACTTCCTCTCTCTTTGTTTGCAAGAACGGACCCGTTGCTACCTTCCTGAAGACGTTCGACGAGACATTGAAGGTGCTACCCTTTTGGTTAGTCCCCATAATGAAAACAAAGGTACGTAGTCCTAGTGGAAGCCCCGGACTGCTTTCCTAGGGTTTTCTTCTTCGTTTGTCCTCATTCTCACAGTTCGGACCGCGGCTCCATAGACGTCCTACAAACTTTGAAGAAACTTACCCATTTCGACCTCCCTTTACCCGTGTCCTCCTTTGTTCGCGCATATCGATATCATAGCTACCTAGCCAACTGACGTTCGACGAACTTTGGACGTAGTTACTCTTTCTAATATTCCCCCTAGTGACTTACCCCTTTCTCAGATCTCACATATCGATGCTAATGAGTTACCGTTTTCGACACCTTACGTGAGGCCCGTGACTGCACACTCTCTCCTCTTTCTTTTTCACGCTCTGGTCATATGGAGTACACTGGTCCAGACGTTAGATGAGATTTGAACCCGCTCTCCCTTTGGTTCTCTTTTTTGCGGCACCGTGGGCCCTCTTTCTGTTTGGTGTAGAGAATAATATGGAGTGCGAGAAAGAGAGATATAAGGAGAGGTTAGCTTTAGTTCGTTTCCAAAGTAGCCAATAGTGATGATAACAGCGCCTAATTCGGTTCTGTCAGCGATCGGAGAGTGAAATATCGCAGCTAAAATAGTGGTTATGGGAATAATGTCAGAAGGAATTGAAAAGGATTCACAGTTTGGGATCTTACAATCTTAAATAGTAGTCTAATCACCATCACCTTCACAAATCACTCAAACCGAAAAAGTCAAGTAATGCTTTAAAATATGATTCAGCTATATACAATTCCTAATTACATCCCGCCTCGCAATGCACCCCCGGAGATACAAAGTACAAATACAAATACTGCTACAGTACAAGTACAAAAGGAACGTCGTCGGCATGTTGCCCGCGTAAACTCAGTGATTACCACTATGTGGTTTGAATCAGCTTCGTACTGATGCTGTTAAATGCATCTATGCGGCAGGGGCTGGAGCAGGAGCAACGATGTCGTTGCAGATGAGGCCTTGACCAAGCTGTGAAAACGTTAGTACTGGGCTGAGGAGGTGAGGAGGGAGGCTTGGTGGGACATACGATTGGGAGCAAGCAGCACTTGGCTTGCTGGCCGATGGCAGAGCAGATGTCGATGAAGTCCTGAGCGCCGCTTGGGAGGGATGGGGCTATTTTACAGTTAGTAACTTCAACTTCAAACTCATAAAATGATGGAGAGATGAGAAGAAGGAGAACATACGAGTAGAGCAATCCAAGTTAGCGAGATCCAAAACATCAGTCGCGCAGCAAAGAGGAGTGGTTCCAGGACCAGTGCAGAGAGGGGATTGGCGCGCTGCGAGTTGGTTGGCATCGATGGCCGGGAGGGCAGCGGCGGAAGCGGCGAAGAGAGCAACAATGACGGTGGAGAACTGCATTTCGAATGTGGTGGTTTTGGATTTGAGTTTGGAGCTGGAAGCTTAAAAATGTTGTTTGGATTGGATTGGAGTGAAAGAGGCTGCTGATTGTGAAGCTGTTGATGCTGAATGGAGTTGATTTGGGAGGTACTCAGGCCTCTCTTTATAGACTTCGAGTCCTCATACAAAGGTATGGAAAATAGGCATCGTCATCCTCAACTCGCAAGGAGAAAGATGATCGACAGTCTCAGCTACCTTGATGTTGAGAATTGCCATCGATCGACGTCAGTTCCGGCAAAGGGGTTCGAGCGTTCCATTGTGGAGCTCGCTACTCCACTACTATGACTGCCGATCAATATATCTCAGCTTGTTTGAAAGAGATTAGCAAGTTGTCAAGACTGAAGAAAGACATCATCGTTGGTCAAGGCGTGAAAGATCGCTCAAATCGATAAACACTTGCGACTGACGGTCTTTTCGGAATAACTATCGCATGCAGATCGATCTCGGTGTTGTACTATTCTGGAAGTGCTACCTGGAATGACATCTAAGAGAAATTCGAGAAAGAAAAGGAGATTTTCCAAGTCAAAGGCCACCACTGAACGAATATCTCTACATATCCGTCCTATGACGAGGAGAAAAAAAGAAGCCAATAGGAGGATATTCCTTTGCTCTCAAATGCATGACCATTCGTCCCTGAACAGGATAACCGCTGTAAATAGAGAAGAATAGTGATGGAATTTCTCGAACGCGCATAAAGGGGAATCCAATCGTAGTCTAGGGTAATCGTATGGGTAGGCGACAAATCTAGGTTCCCCCATGCAGCCCTGGGGAAAGTACTCGCATAAAACTGCCAGGGCAGTTTGAAACGGTGCAATCGTAAGCTTATTTTGTCTTGTTTGTCTCTACAAGTACAAGGCGGAAAGAAGTTGTGGGGCTTAGGCGTCGCCACATGTTCGCCGATTGAAGATCGTCGGAAACGGGCTTGAGGGTTGAGCGGCTCGAGATGCTAGAAAAAACAAGACGCTGTCGATCCTCTGGCAGACGTCAGTATGGAGAGCGCTTATACTTGAACAAGTAGAATGACCGTTATAAGCGAGGGGATATTGTTTAGTATGTCCGTAGTTGAGTGTAAAAGACCTGGAAGTCCCTTGTTTTTTTTTTGTTTGAATTGAATTAAATTATCCAATCGAATATCAAGAATATCAATGCACATATCGTGGTTCAGGTCTACGATGTACAGTACTCCAAGTAGATCTCCGCACAAGTCTCTAATAATAACAATTAGATGGAACTTGCCTTGAATATCAATCTTACTGTTGTATTTGATAACTCGAATACCCGCTGTGGCAATCACACGTTGAGTGATGATCCTGATGATCTCTGTTACTATTTCAGCTGTACAAGCATCGTGAACACCGTTAATCTTGGTATTGAGAAACGTGGGTTTGGGCTTTGGCGACGGTCCTGTAAGAGATAGACCCTAGATCCTAGATCAAGCCATCCACGATGAAAAGCGTGTCCATATGCGGCTTTCTACACGGTTTACATGAGTCGTAGCCACACTTGCTGCCCAGCTGGTGCAGGGTCTGGGGAGAAGGCTTGAGAGGCATCTTTGCCCTACAGCATCATAAGGAGTTCGACGAATTGTTCTTACGGCGTGGCTTGAGAGACGTGATGCATTCGTGGCCTAACGGCTATCACAGGTGGAGACCGAGGGGTTTCTTTTCCAGGATGGATGTCCTACGGTAACTCTCACGACTCCCAAGGGGAAAACAGAGAATTGGGAAACGAACATTAAGCGGCGTCCTATGATCATGGATTGAAACTTGGATGGAATCGTACGGGGATTTCTCAGGATCTGGTTTTGACTTGTTGAAGCGAGGCATGACGTCCAAAGGGAGTTCGGGTTACGGCTGGAGATTCCCGGCCGTTATGCGTCAAGCCCCTAACTGGTGGGAAAGGAACAGGAACGGCCCTATTATGTTCTCCAGAATTTACATAGAGTACCTTGAAAGACTCCAAAAGATTCTAACCGAGCTCCCCGCTTCTCCTTGTTTTTCTAGAATTTCATACCGTACGTCATACTAAGGATGTTAGTGATACAAGAGTTTCAGCATTCTAGAGCATTAACAAAATATGTTTCAGGAATTGACGACGATACAGCACAGTAGAACTAATTGCTCGCTTGCGGAAATGCGGGAATTAATCGGATCAAGATACTGTACTTTTCGTGATTTTGGTCGCCGAACATTGTCTGATCTTCCTTATTATCTTAACTTGCCATGACTCCGAGTACAATAATATGCTATGACGATTGCCAATTTCTTCAAGGAGTTCATTGCTGAGTGCGACTTTCTCGTTACAATTATTTTTCTCAAAAACTATACTCATCATCATTCTTCCGCGTCTGTATCGATGATTGTGGCGAGTGATAGAGATGTTGGGCTTTGAAGATGGCTGACACAGTAAAGATCAACCATCCAACGATCATCATCATGCAAGTCTCTTCGTTAAGGTAGTATGTAATTCTATCTTTAGCTACTCAAGTTAGGCGGCTTTCCGAATATGAGTACGAAGGCGTCGAAACTTATAGTACGGGAGAGTTCAGTACCACTGTGTATACCATTTGTAGTATCTCCCTTTCGACCGTATCGTCTCTTTGACTCCCTTGACTATTCAGTTAACAGAGCAAAAGGTAACTCCTATGGTAAGTACAAAAAATATATTGGTATTCATCATTGCTCATTATCAGCACCAACCAGAGTCACCGTATACCCCTTCAGACGACATCATCTACAGAACTTAACTCCATCCCGATCCACACAATTGCTGGTCCGACATCTCGTCCACATCAATCGGTATGTCTGTCTAAACGTCGAGTCCTCTCCCAGCGTCCCTGCAGCTGTTTCTGGAGCACCGTCATCCGCACTTATAGTGAATATTGTCCTGAGGCTCAGGATTGCTGAACGGACAAAATACTGGCAAGGTGCGAATAAATCCGTAGTATTAGATCTCGACAACCTAAACCTCTGGCTTCCATCCACTGTCGGACCGTTGAAGACGAGAGGTTCGAATTTATCCTACGCGTAAACATTAGAAACACACAAAGTCCACAGTAACGATCAATTCTCAGATATCCACAAACTCACCTCCCTCGTACTTCCATCCCAGACAGCCCCCATCTCCACCGTCGCACTCACTCCATCCTCCAGCTTCACCGCGCCCTGTGCCTCCACTCTAGCCACCTGGACCGTATAGTTACCCCCATCATACTCCATCTCCATGGTCATTCGACACATCTTGCTATTCTCGCTACTTTCGATCCCTTGACCGAAGGAAACTAGAGCACGGTCGGCATTGTTGTAGTGGACCTGTATCTCTTCCCCATCGCTGCTGATTGAGGCGCCGATGTTGGAGGGGCAGCCGGGGCCGAAGTAAGAGATGCGGGTGACGGAGAAGGGAGGGGCGGGAACGGGTTCTTGGGCGGTTGTAAGCTGGAGGAGAGGTAGGAGGGCTATGAGGGTGAAGGCACGGGATATCATCGTGTCGACTAGGGCGTAAAAGCTTTTTGAGAAGAGTCTTCTATTAGGTAGGACCCAAAAAGTAATGAGAGCTTTGTAATTTGACATTTACAACTATCCGGGCGAGCTAAGAAACATATTGAGTGTCTTCTCGATAACCGAGATGTACTTCGACCGGGCTAGACTTCCGCAACTTAGGTAACTCGTGCGAATTCTACGCAAAAATATGGAGTTATAAAATGCGGAGAAGTACTATAAGAATGTCAAATGGGAGGCGTAGCCGAGTCTTTATATTGTGGCCCGATATTCGACCCCGGAACATGCAGCGGCGCCGTTATTCCCGCTTACTGACTGCATCGGCTGGGGTATTTACCCCGGATCTACATCGCACATGGAGCAATACTAGATTTAAAGCCCCCAAAAAAAGTATGGTAACATTATGTCCCTACAATTACAGAGCTCAAACGAAGTTCATGATGTATCAAGAGCCATGAGACGAGCCACATAATTAGGCTACTACCCCTTCCACGGAGCTGGACCAGGGACCTTATACGAGGATAAGTCCCTTTTCATGTTAATACTGTCATCTACCCAAACACCTGTTGTGCTATTAGAACTTGCTTGCCAATATTGGTCGGATGGATATACCAGGATCATAATTATCATATACTCCTGGAAACTTTGCGAATGGACCAGGTTTGCCTTAGTTACATTTCTTTGTCAGTTTCTGCTCTATAAATACACTTGGGGTTGGTAGTAGTGCGACAAACGCCTCAAATATGAGTGCAGATAGGAGATAATGGTCAACTTACCTCCTCCAGGGCCTACTACATCAATCTGAGCGCATGAGACGTAAAACTGCGACTCGTTGAACATGACGCGCGGCCAGAATTGCTCTACTCTGAGGAGATACTGGCCAGGTGGAGTTTTCCTTGGGATAGTGAAGTTATACTACAGTTTACATAATCAGTCTAAAGTTTAGAAAATTTTATAAGTATCTCCAGGAACTGTTGTTCACGTCTTACCTCTGCAGGCACATCACAACTGAAAGGCCAGCAGGTCTTGCTAATTGGTCCAGCTTCGTGGATCTTGAACCAGTTTCCATCACCTGGATATTCTTTCACGTTTCCAGGTGCTTTCGATAAATAAGCCGTTCCGGGGCCATCGTGGAATATCCCTACCGCCTGGCCAGATGTTAAGAGAACGCTCGTAGAAGGTAGACTCTTTGCAAAGCTCATACTGGATACTCGATCCTGAAACCAACTTTCTCGCCAGCAATGACCGTCGCAACCTTAGTTGTGGCTCCACGCTCAGGTTTCCAGGCGTCTCGACCGCAACGCATATCTACGGATTCAAGATTGAACATAGGATTGTAGTTCAAGGGTTCCACCGCCGGGTTGTGCGGATCGCGGCTGAGTGAGAGGTTCCTTCATAACTTGAGAACCCGTTACATAAAAAGCACTTAAAGATTTTTCATACCTGACATATTGCCATTGCGCAGTCTCTGTGTTGTTGACTAAAAACTTGGAAAACGCATCTGAAATAGGGGGTCAGCAATATTTAGAAGAATACCTATTTGGCCCACCTACAATGAGCCGAAACGGAATCCAGCAATAAGCTTAAACTGATTGTGAGCAATAATGAAGGTTTCATTTTGTTTACATGGAATACAATATCTTAAAGGTGATTTGGCGTTCATCAATGAGTTCTTGGGGGAATTGGCGTCTCTAAATGCCACTATTCTCAAAGCTTCATCGTGTCCCGACATAATGGGAAATACCCTCCCTACTCTTTGTCGACCACGTGTTGTAACTTTAGGAAAACGGTTGAATCTGGAGTGTGGTAATTGCTACGATGCTATATTCAAATAGATTAATACTCGGCGGGGAAGCAGCTCCTCCAATGTGCGGCGAGCCCGCCTTCTCCAGCCTTACGGAAATCGTCGCACTACATGCTTCCCCAGAAAGAAAATAAATAGAAATTGGACAAGATATTGAAGAGATATTGAGTAGCTTAGCGAAGGGATGATCGCTCCATTGAGATGTTTTCCATTATTAATCGCCTTGTTCGAGTCTCTATACGTCTGATAGGAAGTTCGGTTGATGTCTGTACCAGACTCAGATCTTATAACTGAAAGGACTATCCTCAGTTGTTATACGCACAAAAACTATGTTATTCAACCTACGGGTGATACCGTTCATCAAGTACTTTGCGCTTGATCCCCCGACGACTATGTAAAAATACGGTAAAGAAGCAAAAGTATAAGAACGAGAGATATAAAACCTGAGGAAGGTTTGCTAGAAGCAAAGAGTCTATGTCCGTAAAATTGGATTGCGAGGAGTAAAGAGCTCAGCATACTTATTGTGGCTGAATAGCTGGAAGTCACTGGTACCTCAGAAGGAGGGTCCTCGTATTGGCCTTTCTATTACTGTCATAGTAAGAGGACGCAGACAACTACATTTTGTCAGAGGAGAGCAAAGGAAGCGAAGCTGACTGGAATTTTAATGGACGTAGAGAAATTTTCTTTCCTGTAACAAATTAAGAGAGAGTTTGAAGGAATGAGTTGAAAGGGAATGGCGCTCCACCGGAGACGACCCGGTGGAGTCTCTTGGCCCAGCGCGGCGACAGTTAAGGTATCCACAGCCGCTACCGTGTTGTTTAAGTTCGTGCAGCATAGATAACAGGAGGTGAATATGTTACTAATTAGTTGTCTCATTGGCCATTCGGTTCTGCTGACAATACCTGCGCCAGAAACTAAGAATATACTTTCATAGGGACTTTAAAAACAGATCGTGCGAGTTCTCAACCTCCTGCGCCCCTTGAAGTACGGATACCCGCTGCTATGACCTCTATTATATCTCCCAATAGCTTTTCTTCTCGCGGTCTTTCTGTTATTGCGGATAGGTATATGCCGCTCGCCGTATACCGCAATCACTCGCCGAGACCTACCCTCCTATAACCTTTATATCTTGATTGGTGCTATAAATCGTATGGGCTGGCATGCTTTTGTGGCTCTGGAGGGCCCGTTGTACAGGGTATTCCTAGGCTGGCAAAAAGTAAGTCCATTGCATACCGTGAATAGGAAACCGTATTATCCCCTCATTGCGAGCCTTCGCATGATTGTAGCAAATGTGGTGTAAGGGTTGTTGAATGAGGTGCGTAAAAGGGGGTGGATATTAGAACTAGATAAATCAGCGCTTCTCTTGGACAGTACTTCTTGATTATCGGTTTCCTTGCTTTGTATTTTGGTCATTCATCAATTGAAATCCGCAGTGATCCATCGAGCGGCGTGTCGTTTACACTATCATCCTTTCATGGACGACGGCCATGCCACACGCGTTCCAGTGGCGAGATGGATCATTGGAGCCTCGAAGTCCGTCAATACCGCATTCTATTAATGCAAAACATATGGCCTTTCAATGCTCCCCGCGCAAAAATGACGTGGTTATGATGGAAAAGTTATTAGTACCCTTTGTCACAGGTGGTAGGGCGGTGTCCTCCGCGAAATATCTTCGTCATTCTAATTTTCGTGTTTGCATTATCGAGCGATTGATAAAATTATATGCTGAAACTATTCTTAGATATTGCCCGACCGCATCTAAAGATAGGATCTATGTAATCTAGATACGATACTTTAGACCTTAGACTCATAAGGCATCAGCTCAAGTCCATACATTCTAAAGATCAACAACCTCAGACAACAATTTAACCCAGCAGTTAGAAACGCCCAAGAGGCGATTCCAAACCTGTAGCTGAGCCAACTGCTAAATCATCATACGGTTTGTCTATCACCAGACGCTAAGAGTGATAGTACTTAAGGTCTTGTCAGAAAGAAAGGAAGGGAAGCAAGAGCTGAGCTGAACTCGTAAGATTTATATATTTACACCAAGCCTTCTGGCAGTAATCACGCTAACGCGGATTCAGATCAAGAGTACCGGCTTAATCTAAATATCAATTGCTAAGCATTAGAGTTATGAATGAATTGTATGGATTATGATCCCTTTGTTTGTACAGGCTATCGGAACCCCGATCTCGGCTCACCGAAGACGTTCGACAAAACTTACTTTTGTTTCCATAATGGGTTACTTTCTTTCAACGTATTCATGATTGGGTGACTTTACCTAGGAAGAGGGCCTACTTCCTTTCAGAGACCCGTGATTACTAACTTCACTTGCCACCTAGGAGCTTTGACAGGGTTCCGAAAGCTATCAACTGAATTCTATAACTTCAAAGTTACCCTTTTGGAATACCCGTGACTACCTTCCGAGTTTATAGAGACGCACCGGAGCCCCGTAATCGGTTACTAAAGACGTTCGACGTGTTCTAAATTGGTCTCCCTTAAAGGTTACCTCCCTTCTATATACTTATGACTACTAGCTTGTCTCAAGGGGTAACCCAACTCAGAAACAAGTCCAACTTTCGTAGAACGTCTCTCTAACAGGCAGCAGCGGCTTCCATATGTCACCTCAGGCATCACCTAGGGGGCATGGAAGTTCCGACAAGGGTTTGAAGGTGTTCAACTGAAACTTTCTTTCTGATTACCCCTTTCGGATCACTCGTACCTCCTTTCTTTGTTCAGCAGCGTGAACCTCGACTCTATGCTCCCGAAGTGGTTCAACGAGACATATCAAGGTCCCCGAAATACCTACCGGCGTTGAGTGGGTCCGTGATGCCGTGATTCCACTACTGAGTCATATGGGAGCATCGGAGTCCCGATACTGACTCCCCGAAGACGTTCAACGAAACTTGTCTTTGTTTCCTTAAACAGTTACTTGCTTTAGGCCGACCCGAGACTTGTCCCCGAAGACCATTTAATGGAAACTCGCGTGCCCTGGGAGTTACTCCTTTTGGTCCACTCGACCTTGCCGCATCCAATCTCAAGTTCCAGGAAGAGAAAATAGAACATCACATCTAAACAAGATCGTTGGACATAAGCAGTAACGAAGAAAGTGATCGAAGCAAGACGAATATTCAGAATATCTATTTTGGGTGCTCACGTTTGTTGAGATATCAGAGAGGCACTGTTCAGAGATACGAAAGATATGTGACAAATTACGCAAAAGAGACCCCTAATACGGACCCATCCATAGAATTTTCAAGGGATATACCCAGAGTTGTTTCATGCGAGTTACTTCAGCAGCGTATTCAACACTTCCTCCTTGATTAGGTTTCATGGGTACCATGATTGATAATATTCGCCCGAATATCTCTTTCCAACATAACAACTTGGACTGTATTCTCAAAGATGACCGCCGCCGCAATGGATTCACCTTCTAAAACAGATCCTAGCAATCCTCCAACGAGTCCCGGTGAAACGTCGACAAATACGACATGCACACGTTACCACACACACTAAGATAGTAATAGCGAGATAAGACGGAGATCGTCCATGCTTGACTCCAAGCTGCTACGGCAACCTTTGATAAGACGTCAATTGACAATATCAGTAGCAAGTGCTGACCAGGTCCTCCACTGTTAGTGGATGAGGTGAGTTGGAGGTAATCTTGAAATGATAGTTCTAGAGTTTTGTAACAGGGGCTTGCTGAACGCCGTCTTGAAGGATCTCGATGATATCCTAAACACTCCTGCGCAGAAGTAGCTGTGGCCTTACTGGAGATATTGGGCATACCATATCGGCCGTAAGGGGACGTATTCCTAACATCAGGGGTACCTGTATAGAATGCCATTTTAGGCGTCTATCCTTCTTAGACTTGTCTTCAACTAGGTCCATGTAGATATGCTGGGATGGTTCCTGGCGTTATTGGAAGCATCCCTCCTTATTTCCCGAATCTGCGTATGGAGTCCGCGATACATGGACACCCCCCTATTTGAGGTTGCCGTTGAAGGTACTCGAAGAGTAATATCCCCATACGCCCACCATACCAGAAGCATATAGGCATACTCTATAGATATAGGTTCTATGTACGGAGTACAGTCTTCCCTTCGTAGGCTTTCTAGGGGTAGATCCTACTATGGTACCAGTTGTTCCACATCGGGTATTCCCACTCAATTTTCGAGAAAACATCCAGGGGTCATAGACTCGGATGAATATTAGAAAAGTGCTTTCCATTATACTGCACCAAAACATGCATCGTACGCGTAGTGAGGTTCTCATTTTCTGCTATTGCGCCGCGTAATGAAGCGGTGTAATCAACCCCCGTCCCATGTTGCGGGACACTAAAATGACCGCAGGATTACAAAGAAAGGTAGCTTACATGACCAGAATGTCGCCGGCATGATGTTTGTCAGGCGATATCGCATGAGAGCTCTCAACGTCGTGCTTGACATAAAGTTGGAGCTATGGAGCTTCCATATGATTTTTGGTCTGGAAGCTTGAGTATAAAGGACGGGCAGTCCGCAAGTCTGTAATGGCTATACAGGCTTCAATCAATTGCGAAGAAGATTATATCAACTGATACAGTTACAAAGAATTGGATCCATAGAAGAATAATAGCCAGAAGAAATACAAGATGGTCAAGATTTTCGTGTACGTGCACACCAGCCACAAACCGTGGCGTAGGATCCCTCCTCAGTTTGATTCCGTATTATCTCGAATAGAATTTGACACCTTACTAACACCCCATTGCCAGTCAAGGTATTACGGGCTACATCGGTGGTGATGGATTCTATGCACTGGCCACCGCCCATCCCGAGTACGAGTACACAGCTCTCGTCCGAACCACCGACAAGGGCGCAAAAGTCGCTGCTCAATTCCCCAGCGTGAGGCTCGTCTACGGAGGTCTCGACGACCACGATCTTCTAGTCGAGGAAGCCTCAAAGGCTGACATCGTAATCAGTCGGTATCCTTGACTCCACTCATAGCTCGTTCACCGCTGACAATGGTTATCACACAGACTGGGCGGATGCAGACCACGAGGGCAATATCAAAGCGCTCCTTGAGGGTCTCGCAAAACATTCCTCCCCGGGATACTTCATCCAGACCTCGGGCACCGGCATTTTGATGTACCCCGACATGCAAACAAAGACATTCGGTGAAGGGTCCAACAAAGTCTTTGACGACTGGGAGGGCATCAATGAGGTCACCAGCATACCCGATTTCGCACCCCACAGGGGCGCAGACAAGCTTGTGATCGAAGCGCACAAAACTTCTGCGACCAAGACAGCCGTCGTATGCCCACCATGTATCTACGGAACGGGCCGAGGAGCCGTCAACACGCGCAGCATCCAAATCTACGATCTTGCAAAGATTGTTCTCGAGCGCGGAGCGGGCTTCACAATCGGCAAGGGCCTATCCCAATGGTCACAAATCCACGTCCATGATCTTTCAGACGCGTATGTCAAGCTTGTGGAGGCAGCTGCCGCTGGTGGGGGTAACGCGACTTGGGGTGCAGAGGGCTACTACTTTACTGAGAACGGCGACTTCGAATGGGGTCAGATGTCCAAGGCTGTGACGGAAGAGGCGCACAAGAGAGGTTGGATCAAGTCAACGGATCTTGACTCTGTTACACCTGATGAGGCTAATCAGCTGAGGGGATTCGGTGCGTATCTCTGGGGTGTGAACTCGAAGAGTAAGGCTATCAGAGCTAGGAAGCTGTTTGGGTGGGAGCCTACGCAACCCCTAATGATCGATCTTGTTCCCAGTATTGTGGAAGGAGAGGCAAAGGCTTTGGGTATTCTGAAGAGCCATGCTGCTGAAGCAGCTGGGGATGCTTGAGACAATCATGGATTTAAGGTTTGTTCACGGTCTTCTTCCGTATATCAACAGCAAATTAGCATATAATTTCCTACTACTACATACACCCAAGCTAACTCCGATGCAAACTCAAATTCAATATGTGGTATCGATCCTCTCTGTGCAAATCAGCTCGATAAGACAATTGACGCTGTGATGAACAAAAGCTTCCGCTTCCTCATGAACCATTAACCTTATTCCCATCTCGTATTCTTTGTTGATGGCGTTTGTAGAACAGTAATGACAGATATACTTTATATTGTACAAGCTAACCGCGAGGGAAAGTGATGGTGGCGGTAAGGCAGGTGATTTTGTCGCCGTCTTTAGTGAAGACATCGGCAAGGACAGTGAATTTCCCCTATAGAATTTGATGTTAGCATATCATATACCATAGCAGACAACAAGAGAAGAGAAACTTACTGGTGGGATCTCCTTGGGGAGATCGACTTCCTTCGACAGCGTCAAGTCGCCCTTCTCAAGCGGGCATTCTAGATCAATCTCTCCAACTTGATCGCAGAGCTTGTATTCCTGGTTGATCAGAGTGATGAGACCGTATTTGACTTGCACGTGGATCTTAGCGCCCTCCTCAATCTCCTCGGTGAGATTTCCTGATGCTTTGATACTGAGGGTTTTACCACTATTCAGAACACTACGTGTCAGTATACACAGAATTACAACCCGCTATACTTCTCACCATAGTTGTGTCATGGTGAATCGAGCACGTGCACTATACAGACTGGTACTATTGTACTGAGGGATGTTATAGAGATAGAAAGTGTTGCTTACGCTTTGGGGGGGTTAGGATCCAAATCCACCTTCTTGATCTGCAAGATATCATCGTCCGGCTTCGAGCAGAAGTATAGAGGATTCTCCCCCGGAACCTTCAAGCTATCATCTTGTATCACGGCCTGCGAGTCGGTGAACCAGTTGCCGCGCTTATCGACGTTGATCTGGATGGCGCTTGAGGTGGTTACCAGCAGGGAGAGGAAGATGGTAGAGAAGTGCATGGTGAGAGGTAATTATAGTGTTGGGTTGAGCGTTGAGATGAAGAAAGAAGAGGAGCTTGAGGTTGCGTGGATGATGAAATGCGATGATGAGGCTAGTGCGTGGCTTGGCCCCGTAATCGTCGGGGGATGATGGGAGTGACATCTGTGACCTCTTCTAAGCTACCTTCTGTATAAGAAAAGCTTCATACGTATTGAGGCACTAAAAGATAATGTCCGAGTACGATATCGTATCAGCTTTATTTTGTACAGTCCGCATACGAGATATGGCCACGAGCGTATCTTACCAAAAGGAGCTCTTCTGGGGCCTTTGGAACGGTGTCTAACATCTAACACTAAAAGTACACTACAGCAAATGGAACTACAAGTGTACATCTCTGTATCCGGGACAAGAAGCAAATACTAATGTCTAATATTCAACCCTAGATCTTATACAGTACTGTACCGGTCATCTCCCATATACAACCAGAAGTGTACAGATAATCCAGAAATGATTATCAAGTCCAAACAGAAATCTGTACCATCTAGGAATTAAATACCTCCTTCTCGTACGATTTAAATGCTAAGATACGCCAGTTGTATACAGATCATACGCAATTAGTTCTGAAGCCTTAGAGGCAATTGGCATCCTTCAATACCTTGACTACTGGACATTGTACGGTCCATTTGAGTACGTGACCGAAAGTCCGTATACTTGTCTATTGTACGTTTCCTCGCTGCATATTTTTTCACTAGACATTTCCTCACTGTACGCCTGCTTTTCAAACATTCCCTCTTCGCATGACGGCCTATTATATGAGTTGGCTCTTTTATCATATTACCTGAATGGTGAGTCAAGTCCTAAGCCTCCGAATGGGATCAACGTTCAAGCATGCCCGGGCATACCGAGCATTAAGACTTTATCACCAGAGTTTAAAGACTAAAATTTCATGAAACACAACAATCTGATTACAGTATCTACTTGGTATCTCACGTACTACTTGATACAACCACCTAGCCCACAACTTTTTACCCCTTAACCCATATTGCTCCCCCTCCTCTTAACCTCCTCATCCTCCTTATCCAAATCCTGCTCTAGCCTATTCATCTCATCCTCGGTATAATTATACTTATGAAAGAAAATCCACACGAAGCATCCGAACCCAAAGCTCCCAACCGCCAAGCCGGTATACATCCACATGATGGCCGGATCGTACAGCACCGGATTGAATGCCTCACTGATGGCCGACCCAAACGCGTTCGTCAATAAATACATGCTCTGCACGAAACTCTTCATACTAGGGGGCGCCTTCGTGTATGCGTATTCGAGCCCCGTGACAGAGGCAAAGATCTCGGCGATCCCGATGAAGACGTACGCGGGAGTTTGCACGGCAATATGCACGTTATTGCCCTGTGCGACGCCATTCTCATCAACTGAAGCAGGGCAGAAGGGAGTACCGTAGCAAGGACCCGCTTTGTACACGAGGTGCTGCACGATGGCCGCGTAGGCCATACTGAGCGAGGCAATGCAGAACCCTAAAGTGATACGGTTGATGGGCGGGAAGGGGATGTGAAGTTTGCGCAGGACGGGATAGAGAACGCGGTCGATGATGGGGATGAACACGATAATGGAGATTGGATCGAAATTTTGCATTAAATCGTTAGGGAGGCCGTGGCCGCGCATTTGGGCAGCTATGATAGAGGTTAATGAACCGCTGACTTCTAAGACAGAATTTAAGAGGTACTACCTTGTGAGACGAAGTTACCGCTAAATTGCCCATACACCACCCAGAAGATGGGATAAAGCGTGAAGACCTTACAAGCGATAAGGGCCCGCTTGACCTCATCGACGAAGTGGTCGTTCCAGCGCTCGGTCACAGGGAGACCATGTTCCCTTTGGTAAGATGGCTTTGCCGCATTCATGTCACGGCGCTTGATCATTTGCCAAATGATGCGGAAAGCATCAGTGATGACCGAGCCCTGCGGTGGACGAACAACGTAGTATTTGCGCCCGAAGACCAGAACGACGAATCCGCACAGAAACATGCAGAGACCAAGGAGATACGCCGACCAGAAACCTACGTCCCGCTCCATGTATGGTGTTGCTAGGAGCGAAAGAGATCCTACGTTGATACAGAAGTAGAAGATCATGTAAATCCTTTGGATAGTAATGGCTGGGTCAAGAATGATTCTCTCCCCGGATTCTAGCGTACTGATAGCCATCTGTCTACGCTTGTATTGGTCGGCGATGAGCGGTGCGACGTTGGATTTGATACCTCCAGTGCCGATACCGATGATGAGGATGGAAGCGATGAAGCCACCAGTACCAGATCCCCTTTCGAGCAGAGAAGGGATAGATGTAATGGTGAGAATGAGGAGACCAACTATGTATACTCCGCAGAAGATGACAATAGTTTTGTATTTTCCTAGGTACTGATCTGCGATGATTGCGCCGAAGATGGGTGTCACTAGGACATGTCAGGAAATTTTCGCCTTCAACTCGATGGTTCCACCTTCACAAGATGGCTTCTCACTAGAGGGAAAGATATGTGGGCTTACCATAGCACCAGAACTGAAAGAATGTTGAGAGACCAGTGGCACCTTGGTGGCCCATACCAAGAGCACCACGCCCTAGACTTCCGTCAAATGGACGCTGAATGTAGTTTTGGAAGAGACCAGAAACACCATAGTACGTAAATCGTTCGCAGAATTCGACGAAGGCAACTAGGAACGCCGACCAAGGTAAACTCTCTCCAACATGTCGTAGTGTCTTTTTTTCTGCTTCCGTGGGATAATCACCGTCCTTTGTTTGGAAAGAATCTCTATCACTGTCATAGTGCCCTGATGAGCCATGCTCTTTCTCATTTACACCAGGCTTCTCAACAACGGAGTTACTTCTATCGCGGAGTTCACCACCGAAGATATCTTTCTCCTTGTGTTTGTCCTCGGGATGTGGCAGCACATGATGGAGACTAAGAGCAGGTTAGCCACATTGAACCGTATAATAAGTGAGTGATCCATACACTGCGGTATCGACTGTATGGTCTCCAGTCGCCATGACGAAATACGAGTATGAACTGTGTAGACACGAGCAGAGGGAGGGCTTGGTGCACTATCAAGGGGGGGGAAACTCAATAAATATATCATCTGCAATATCACACCATACGTCAATCAACCCCATAGAGGGGGGCGAACATGGGCTACACATAACGGCTGACCACCTTTCACTTATTTGTAGGATTTCATTGCCATGTTGCAATAACCAGTCGACACCCAGTAATGATAAAGCGGATGTAACGAAACTAGGACTTGAAGATACGATGGGGTTTGGCGTTGATGAGTCTCTTCTGAATGGTCCACAGTACCCACATGTCCGGGAATAGAGAATGAAGTGTCTATTGGATAAGTGTAACGATAATCGCGTCCCGTCTCCTCAAAAGGCAGGTCAGGGAACATAAAATGCACTAAGACTGATAGAAGTAAGCAATTTCTGCCCACGAAGGAATTCCCCAGCCGTTAACGGGGGCTTCGATACTGCAATGAAGGGACTGACTATAGCCAACGAGAGGCCGTCGCATTACAGTTGTTCGCGTGCTCTGCGTTCATACCGGACCGTGCCAAGTGGGACTTCATGCAGATCATCGAGTTTAAAAGGTTTTCTGCCGAGCTTATCTTGCAACTGGTTTGACTGGTGGCTGAATCAAGCATCATTTCAAGATTTGCTTATTCTGGCTTGGTAATTGGCGGGCGGATTGGCCACTGTAAATGCTCCTTAATAGCCACACACGTTGTCTTACCGTCAAGTCGACTTTTTTCTGAGGACCGTCGGCCGGTTCCGACATCCAGAAGAATTTTGTCTCATCGGATTTATCGGTGAAAGCGGGCGGCATAGGCGGCAATGAGAACGAATCTTGATATCGGTTTCGGCTCTTCTTGGTTCTAGGTCTACAACATCAACCCGTTTTCTGAGTGATATCACAAAGCAATGCATAAGGACTATTCTGTCCTCTCGCAGCTACAGGATACAATGCCAAAAGAAATGAAGATTCTATACCGTACTGTGGAAGTGCGGCATACCTCCGTACTCACGTTGAAGATCTGAGGGGTAATACGAGTTGACAGAACCACCCTGGAGCCTGAACAATAAATAAGTATATCATTGGTGTCGGTGGCGAGCGAGAGGCGAGTTGTTCCCGGTTCCGCTTACCATCCAGTGCTTGTATCATGTAGCTACATTCGGAGCTTGTAAACTTGCATTAGAGTCAGTTGCTATTGATAACTAGGATATCTTATGCAGAAACATGTGGAGCCTTTTGCTTTCTAAAAAAAACCATTCTCTGAGTTCCAGTCCATAAAAAATGAGACAGTAGGTAGTGATATCGGAAAAAGCCAAATAGAGGATGGTTATATCTGCTGTATTCCGAAATATGATAAGCTGCACCAGGGTAATTATAAGCTTCAATTATAGCGAATAACACAAGGGTAGAATATCCGTGAAGAAAATCGTAAACCGTAACCACGTTGATAGTTCATAACCTTATAGTACAGTTTGGTTCGTCGCTTTTATAACTTCATCAACCCGTACAATAATCCCACACGTTTACTGTCCGTGAATACCTCTTTCCATGGGATCAACATATGAGCTTGCGTAAGGTAACTTGCCCAACTTCTGTACCAAAATCTGCTCCGTAAGTTTCCAAAGACTTTCTCCCAATTCCTCATCCTTCGCCTGGCTGGAAACATCTGTAACCTTCCGGTCGGGAACGATCTACAGCAGTTTAGCATCAACGGTTTAGCTTGCATAGCAACAACGAAGAAAACACAGCCACCACTCACATAATCCCCCTGTATCTTCTCCTTCACAATATCTGGGCTCGTCGCTGCAAACAACGCAGACCGACACCCCTTATCCACCGGATCCTTCATGAAAGGCTTGATAGATTTAATCCCAATATTGCCAAGGGTACCATAAGCTTCCTCCGCTTGCTGAGGTTGATCCGTCTTTATGGCCCCAGGATGCGTCGCATTGATCCAGGGGGATTCCAAGTTCTTGTCGAAGCCGACCTCGCCCTTCTCTTTACGTCGTACGAGAGCTCGCACGAAAAGGATTTCTGCGAGTTTTGTTCGTGAGTAAAGGTTTGTAGGACCAATGTCGGTGTTTATCTCTTCGAGGGAGGCGAACTTCGTGTCTGAGTCGGCGACCTGGTGCATGGAGGATGATTGAAGGACTATGCGGCTGTCTGGGGTTTTGATAAGGACCGGCAACAATGTCATCACAAGGTGAAACTGCGCGATGTGGTTCACCTGCATATGGCTATCGATACCGTCTTTCGTCTCGTTGTAGACGCCCACTCCTAAACCGGCGTTGCAGACCAACGCATCGATCCGGTCGAGCCGAGATAGTTCTTGGGCTACGCTGTCGGTTTGGGATAGGTCTTCGAAGTTGCATTGTTTCCACTCAACTTTAGAGGCATCGCCGTAATTTTTGAGCTCTTCTTGTGCCTCTTGGGCGTGTTGGGGATTTTGGGATAGAAGGTAGATCTTGGAGGGGTTGTGTTCGAGGATGTGGGCTACGATGCCGAAACCAATGCCTGCGGAGCCGCCCGTGACTATGTAGATCTAGAGTCTCATGTCAGTAGGAATATCTCTCCCTTACCAGGTGTAGGCATTCTTCGATTGCTGCTACGCTTGCTATAACGAGACGGGGAGGTAGAGACGGAAATAAATACCTTGCCATCTAGACTTGGAATGTCTTTTTCAGGGTTGAATTTGTTGCCTGTAAAGAGATGCGCCATGGTGAATTGGTGAGGTCTGGGGTAATTCTAGAGAGATTTGAAAAGAGATGAATTTAGGGAGTTATAGTTCGTGAGAAGGTTCCAGGCAGGTAGTGTTGTGGACACAGATATATCTGAGATGTTGGAGCTCTACACATTTTGTTCGCATAGAGGGTCATCGTCATGATATTCCTCGGTGCATCCATTACGTCAATAATCATGATGTAATTCATGTGTTTGTTAATTTGGATGGGAATTGCTCAGGGGGGATGGTGCTGTATAGAGAAATATCTGGTAATAACATATTTAGAAATTAGAATTAAGATCTCACAGATCCCTATTCATATGTAGGATGTATATACAAAGTGTAAAAGTATAAGTACTGTCCACTATCGATGGGTGGATTTTGCAAAGACGGTAGAGCTGAAGTGGCCAAGGGGGCTCCACCAACTTGACCCCATCTCAGCGGAAGACGGATGACTCAGCATCCCGCTCCTCCCCCAGCTTCTTTTGATACAGTATCATCGAAGACGGGAGCTCACGTCGAAATAACTGGACAAATACTATGGCCTGGTACGACGACGACTCGTGGGTCACGAAGGCCCTAGGTCCTAATATATCGACTATAATAATAGTAACCTTAATAGCTTTCGCACTCCCATTGCTTGTCCATTCCTACTTATACCGTGCAAGAACATTCGCGACTCTCCCAACTTTCCTTTTACTTGGTCCTAGCGGAGCTGGCAAGACCTCTCTTCTATGTTTGGTAAGGACAAGAATCTGTGGAATCAATAACTACATTACTAACCTGTCTATTACCTACTCAGTTTGACAATGGGAAGCCGTCAGAAACTCGAATCTCTCAAACTCCCCTTTCCGCCACGATCACTCTTCCATCGAACGCAACAGCTAGATCCTCAAAATACCGTTCCGAGAATGACCCCTCAATGAAGAAAAACCGCCAGTTTCAACTCGTGGACATACCCGGGCATGGAAAGCTGCGGCACTTCACGTTAGAGCATATCACAAAACTACAGAACCTGAAGGGCATAATCTTTCTTGTGGATACTGCAGACTTGTCTACGGGTTCAGGAGCACAGTCAGATAATGGTCTTTTAGAAGCGGCAGAATATCTCCACGATGTCCTTCTAGTACTACAGAAACGGTATACGAGCGCAAAGACTTCAAAGGGTCCCAAAGAGATCCCCTTTCTGATTGCTGGCAATAAACAAGATCTGTTCACAGCTCTACCGACTCCATTAGTCAAGGCGGCGTTGGAGGCTGAAATATCCAAGGTGAGAGAGACCAAATCAAAAGGGCTATTAGACTCAGGGATCGGAATGGGTGAGGATGCCGTTGAAGAAGAAAGAGAATGGCTCGGTGATGGAGGCGAGGGCAAATTTCAGTTCAAGCAAATGGAAGAGGTTAATGTCCCTATAGAGGTTATTTGTGGTAATGTTCTGGGGGATGGTACTAATGGGGTTGAGAAGTGGTGGCAGTGGATAGGGGATCAAATGTAGGTTTATGGCATTTATAATAAATTTCAAACGATTATTATTAGTCACCCACCTGCTGAATTCAAACGAACAGATAATTGTGGTCTTATTGGTTGGGTAGAATTAATTTGATTTCTTTTTTCTTGGGATGGTTACACCAGGATAGGATTTCCTTTTGCAGTATCAGTAAACTTTAAAGGCTACAAGGCAATGTTTAGCCTCGCCATGACCCGAGCCTCACTTCGTTATCCACCTTTGTTTCCGTAATGTATGCTCTGGTTTCGTCTCCGAATCCATTCGAAAGGTATGTGGCAGCTACTTCAGTCCTATAGTTGGCTCTAGGTCAGTTCTTATGTAAGTTATACTGTGACGCTGGATATACATGTTCACTAATAAGAAGCAGCGCGACTTCTATACAGCCTCAAGACTGTAGCCTTAAACACTCTTGAACAAGACAAATCCTACTGATCAAAATGTCGCTCTCCTTCAATGTCAATGCTGGCCCGTTGACCCAGATAGGCCTTGAAATAGTCTCAATACATACAGCTGTTCAGCTAGCTACTGGCGCCTATGGATGGCTCAAAGGAAGAGAGAGGAGTAAATCGCTGATCCAGCTTCTTTCTGTTGGGGGAGGACAGCTCGTTTCATCAAGCTCCTTCAATGCTAATGTCTACAAACAACTTCGTCAGGAGTGCGGTACTATTCAAGGCGTGGTGGTGCAAGAAAGGAGCGTTCAGTCTACATCACTTCCTAAAGCATCCACTGCAATCTCAGATCACGCAGGTACTACATGTCTTCGAGCTCTCACAGCCGTGATCCTATGCGTCTATAATATTGAAGGGACGGTATCCATTCTTCAGGATCTGATTCCCTATGCTCTGATTCAACACGATCAGCTCGATAGCTCATTAGAGATGAATGGCCCTGTTTTATCAAGTCTAAAGCAATACGTTTCCACCATCGCCTTGGAGGAGGATAGTAACACTTTCAGGGATATGATGCTCGACGAGGCTAGAGAGCGGCAGATATCACTTACCGGTTTACCATATAGTGAAATAATGGCTTCGGACGACAGTTCATTCCTTGAAATGAACATCTGCATCGGAGTTCTTAGATGGATTCTTACCCCTGTGCATAGAAGAGAACCAAGACAATATCCTACTAGGTCATTGAAAGTATGGACACTGGCCTTTCTCATGGGAAATTTCGGCTTCGGCGTTCATGCGTCGGCCATCGTAGTCCGCACAACCGAAGAATACGACGAGATGAAGGCCTCTCCCCACTACTTTGGAATACATCCAAATGTGTTTCTCGTGACTGGAAAAGGAGAGACTACAGACGAGATGAGCCCAGCTGATACCATACCCCACTTCAATGGTTCACTCAAACCTCAAGTTATGCCTATCAGAGGCATCCCGTGGTCAGCTTTTAGACATCTTCGAGGAGCCTCTGGCAAAGTCGATGTCCACTATCTTGTTGACGTGTGGAACTATTCATTTCGAACCGCAAGGGAGCGTGTCAAGCGTATATCTGTTGAAAGATTGGACGTACAGCTTGTCACGCAGCAGCCGGATACTGAAGCATTCGAGCACCATAAAGCCTTGCTTGCCGACTTCTCGCCAAGAATACACCGCCTATGTGCGCCGGCCATGTCGCAATTTGTTCCAGCGACTTCTCACACAGCCGGTTGGGAATTGGACCAAATTACAGAAAGAATTGGTATCCTTAAGGGTGAGGAGGAGCTTCAATGCAGAAATTCAGCATTAAGAGAAAACTGCTACGTCCTCATTGCAATTATTCTTGGAACTATCTATGGAGTCGCGTCCAAGGCGCTCATAGAAGGCCAAGTCGAGGCAAATGAGGACACTGAGATAGCCTTTTCGCCTGAGCTCATCTGCCCCGGTCTACATAGATTGAAATCCTGGGCTAGATCCATTGGCTCCGCATTATCAGCGCTGTCTCGGGACTTATGGACAGATCTTATGTTTGAACTCTTTCTGTGTCGTGATAATCCAAGAATGTCACGTAATTCCACGTTATTCTCCAATCGTCAGCAAAACCCTCATGAACAACGTCTCATACTAGGAGCGCAAGCCAATGGTCTTGTCGCCATCTCGGAATTGGCTGTCAAACTAACTATTGAGCCTACCGCACTTGCTTTATTTCATATCAAACGAGGGCAGATACTCACTCTTCCCCTAACTGAGGATGGTTATATTGAAGCTGCCACGAATCTAGAACCTCCACTGAGTATGGCTATGGATCCTGAACCGGAGAATGATTATCTCGGTCGATTTGACCACTTTGACCCAGACTCCTTGCGTTTAGATATAGAACCTTGCTGGGAATCAGACCCGCGTACCGTGGTTTTCAGAGCCCGTTTAATGGGTCTAATACTAGCTCCCATCAATATAAACTTGGTCGTAGATGCCCTCGCGTACGGGGGTCAATCGTGTGGGTGTACAAAAGCCGTAGAGAGAGTAGAAGTACCATTGGTACAGAGGTGGCAACATATCCATATCGGCCAGCTCATGCGTACGATGTTTCGCGGCATATCACATCGCCGTGTTGATTTTGATCAAGGGGGTTTCAATGTTTTGATAGATGCCTCTTGCGCAGAAGCTGTAACTATATACGCTATCGGTATAACAAGTTGTCGGCAGACGACGATCGTTACGGAATGTATGCATTGTTCATATCAGAACGTTATGCGCAATACTGGGCATAAAGGGGACGCTGTCATGATCATCCCGTGGAACTTAAGCGCTTAAATCGTCAGGCGATGGCTCATTCGAAACATATCCTGTAGGAAGATCACATATAGTTATTAGAAATAGATCAAAATAGTCGGGGTGCCCAAAACTCTGGTGGCTTCATAATATTGCGTCGGTCAGGAAAGACCTTCATAAGTGCTGCTGAATGGCTAATATACCATCAGACAACGAAACTATCTACTGTTCCAAAAGAGAGCCTCCACTCATCGTACTCCTAACGCCACAACTCCAACGCAACAACAAATTAAGAATCTGCTCCTGCTACTATGATGTTGTCGGCTTTCGTACGGGCCGCTTGGAATCTCCAGTCTCCACTATAACAACTATTAGCATCCGAATACCATTCTACAAGGTGCAAATGGGTACTCACAACGAATGCCGCGGCGCTCATTATAAACGTCTAATGATGCCCCGCAAGTGTACAGCCGTCATCCGCTTCGTGGGATCTAGCACCAACATGCACTTCATCGCCACGTCCAACGTCCGCGAGTAAAATGCCAACTGGCGTTCATGCATGGGTGGGTTTGTTCCCACTCCAATGCCTGGCGGCACACAAATTGTCCGCACCAGCGGTTCCGGCGCGCCTTCCTGGCGGGCGTAAGCTTCCATCTCTTCTGGCGGCACCTCGTAGGGTTGCCTCGTAATCGGCAGCATCCCCAAAGCAAGCAGGTGAACCACACAGCCTAAGCCCCAGACGTCCCACGCCGGCGTAGCCAGCGGGTATTCAGGCGGTCGTATGTCGTACGTACCGGCCCGACCGCAGGGGATGAAACTCGTGGACGGATCGTACGCGACGGCGTTACCAAAGTCGGCAAGCTTGACCTCGAAGAAGCCTGTCAGGGCTGTTGTCGGGCCCACCTTCAGCAAGACGTTCGCAAGCTTGACATCTCGGTGTACGATTGTACGGAACGCTGGGACGTGAGCTGTTGGTGAGTTTGACGTGCCACCTGCTGCGAGGTATGCTAGTGCCTCCGAGATCTCTCGTGCTACGTGCCAGATGAACGGTTCCGACAAAGCGATGCGCTGATAGAAATGCCAGTCTTGGAAACTGCGGAGGTCACCGTATTCACAGTGCTCCAGGAGCAGCGTCGAGTATCCGTACCCCGGCTGGTTCATGATGACTTCGTATAGTTGGGCGATTTTGGTACAGCCCCTGAGCTCCATGAGGATTCTCGCTTCTCTCGGCGCTCTGGTGTCTGTTCTCGGTCGAAAAAATGTTTTGGCGGCTACGAGTGTCCGCGATGGATGATGGTAGTATCGCGACACTGTTCCCTCCCCCCCTTGACCGATCTGGCCTAGAAGCTTGAAACCAACTGGGAATGCATCCATTATGGCGAGATTGATGGTAAAGTTGCTTGAAAATTTGGTTTTATGTATGCTGCTGCAAGGGGAGGAGGTTGTAACCGGCCTTTCAAAAGGGAAGGGGCCACGGAGGAATCTTTTATATACACGTACGGCGGCAGGGAGTCATGCGCACGCCATGCCTGATCAAAAACTTCGCAAGCTACGTAATTTCCTGATTTCCCAACCAAAGCAGGTCTAGTCCAAGGGGCAGTCATATGGACAGTTTTGGGATGCACTGTGAAGACACCAAGACGAGTCCTACGTTCCCCCTCAAGAACAACGTTGAAGGTGAATCATACAATGTATTGCAAGGTAGAGACCTACAAATTAAAGCGGACTTGAATGAAGACAGAGGGCTACAGTAGCTATGATTCAGAAAGAATATCGTTTTCTAATTTTAACTATTGTATAAAAGACTAACACATCATAGCAATATTAGATTGACTATGTGAGAATATTGATATCAGCGAAAACGTCCCAATACAAGAGAACGGTGGCGATTACTCAGATAAATGAGACTGTCGGATGGCGAAGAAGCAAACGCATGATCCGGCACCCTCCATGCTTGCTTTTAAGAATTTTTGTTTTGAGATTTTGCAGCTTGATACCCGTTGTAGAATCTCAATTGTCCTCTTTCACCTCGCTGAACAGTCTTCAAATCATATTCACTATTTTTTAGAGTAGTAGCCTACAATCATTATGAGTATCTTCTTTTCAATTTTAATATCAAACTAGATACTCAATGGTTGAAGTTCAAGGCTGATACCACGTTTCATCATAAACATAACATTCCTGCACAGTTACCCAGGTAACCTCAGCCCGAAAAATTATCCTGAAATATAATTGGGCAGTTTCCAGTCATTTCTGCAAACGGAGACGATATCTTAGGGCTCATCTCGCACGAAACCGAGTATCGGGCTCAGTTCGTGATGCATATTGCTGAATGACAGAACTACATCCGTAGACGCAAATGGCTTTGAAGACTACTCTAAATCGATCGAAAATCGAGGTATGGTTCGATTGGCACCGGAATAGCAGTAAATAGATATTATCTGTTCTGGATTATGATGATAGAGACACAGTTTGACGTGGTGGTTACTTTAAAGTTTGTGTTTCCACTTTTCCCAATTCGGGTATGGTGAATTTGTTATCACATTTGAATTTGTTATCACATCGGCAGGCTGCGGGAGGGATCTTATGTCTAATACAACCTCATCTCTAGCTATAGAAGTGATATCAATTACAAAGGCCTATTTTGTGCGAGAATGTCTCCCATACCTATCAAAGATTTGTAGGTCTGATACAAATTAGATATGAAACCGCACAGCTTGATCAACTTCTCTAAATCGCCAGAAAGGGTCCCGAAACCGAACCCGGTATGTTCTGGCCTAAATTTCATAGATTCAGGCCTAACCTGACTCAGCGTTGCATATCGCCCTGTTCATCGTCCGAACCCCCTCAATTAGCTTTAATAAAGGTTCCCAATTCCCTTGGAGTATTTTCTGTACTTTCCTAGAATTCGTTAAACTCGGAGATATTGGGTTACACATCACCAATTTCACAATGGCCACCCTTAACAAAGCGATCTTCAACCCCTCGCTGTACTCCCGCATCACTGCGCTCTGGTTTCCTGACACCTCTCCCTCCACAATCTACCCAACTATGGACGCCGCAAAACGCTGGTTTGGACAAGGTTCTCCCGAAGAAAAGGCCGCCTTTGATAACGCCTGCGCCTCGTGCTGCCGAGAAGCACTCTCCTCCGTCTCACCAGAGCACTTTCCTCTCCCCTCCCTTCCCACTCACGAAGCCGAACTCGCGCACCGCAAGGAGATGGCCTTTCCCTTCAGGCAGGCCATCTGGGAGGGCGACATCGACAATGAGGTAGCAGGCCACCGTGCGTTGAAGATAATGATTCTCCTAGACCAGATTCCGCGGAATATATTTCGCAAGGAGGACCAGCGGCTGATATACACCCACTACGACGTCCTAGCGCGGGCTCTCATCAGAGATATCCTCTCTTTAGAGGTGCGAGCAGATGTCACGCCCTCCTTCCGGTATTCCCTTACGGCAAGGCAGTGGTTCTACCTTCCTTTGATGCATTCGGAGTATTTGGCCGACCATGACGTTTTCAGTGGGTTGATCGCAGATATGAGGAAGGACTTTGAGAAGAAACCGGGGGAGAAGGATGAGGCTGTGTTCATATGGTTGGATCGGATTGACGAGTTTGAGTTAAAGCATCGGATAATTCTGGAGCGGTTTGGACGGTATCCGTATCGGAATAAGTATTTAGGGAGGGAGACGACGAAGGAGGAGCAGGAATGGCTAGAGGGTGGGGGAGACACGTTCGGAGTCTCCTAGACTTGGTCGAGATGGAGATTTATAGCACTGTTCTGCCCCCTGTGCCGTTAAACTACTATACGCATATACTCAGGAGGGTCTCTGACATTATGGGTAGGACAAAGCAATCATGGAACGAAATAAATGAAATTGCTCTCAATTGAGTGTATAGAAAGTATAGCAAACGCGCCGCATTCACCGACCGAAATTACTCCTAGAAGCCTTGGCGTAAATATAAATACCTAGCTTGCCGCTTACGCTTTATCTTTTTCTTTTCGAACTTCAGAGGGAGAAGAATAACGGTACTTTCACCGGGGAGGGGACATAGAGTGGTGAAAGACACACCAAATGATGATTTAATGATTAGCTTAGCTGCAGGTTTTAAATCCCCTCGGGAGTTTCAAACTGCCGAGTTAAATTGTTGTGTGAGATGTGTTGTTGCTTGACTGGTGGTCGACGTGTATATTTCAGCACTTAGGATAGATCTTTCCAAAATAAAAACCTTTTCCTATCTTGCTCCGTTTCCATGATTTAATAGCAAAAGCCTTGGTGTAAATAGTAATATCTACCGCTGACGGCCTGACTTTCTCTTTTTAGAAACCAAAGACAAGGTCCTTCACCGGGGAGGAGATAGGTGAAAGACCACACCAATGATGAATTTAAAGTTAGCTCAGCTACAGGCATGAAATCCCCTTCGGGCGTTTCAAACTGCATGTTGTTGTCTGAAGGTGTTGTTGGTGTTATAGATGATGCTGACGTTGCTTGAGAGCTTGTTGTGATCTACCATAACACTTCGAACAGTGATAACTTAACCTAGTTCGCAAAACTGGGAAAAGGAAGGCATAGTTGATGGGGAAACTTGTTACGGTAAAACTCAGCTACATATAAACGCAACACATCATGAACGAAATCAGATACCCTACTTTCCATTATAGTTGAAGAATCTATGCTACTCCGGTCGTAGGAATCGTAGCTACCCAATATTTAATATTGTAACTCCGGCGCCAGAAATGTTGAATTGCTCAGCCTTTATATCAATGAATTTATCGCTCCAAGGACGTCATGTCTCGATGAAAATTACCTAATGAAAGCAGAGATCTAACGAAGAAAGTTTTCAAGAACCATTCGTTCCATTAGCCCCATTCTTCTTCTGCCTCACCAACCATGTCAATAGATCAACTTTCGTTACCACTGCAACGGCCTTCATGTTATCCTTGTTATCCCGTTCCGTCACAACGGCAGCACTATTCCACTCGAAGAACCTACTGAGCGCAGATAGCGGGGTATCTCTTGTAATTTCAACGAAACCCTTTCTCTTCCCATGTTCGTCTTTCGGACCTCTTAATGCCTCCATAGGATCCGAGACGGTTTGTGGGAGCACAGTGAAATCGAACATCACATCCGACACTGGAGACGTAGGCTCTGCACGTCCAGATGATATGTATGAAAGCAAATTTCCTAAAGTAACGAGACCAACTAAGCGATTCCCATTTGGGGAGGAGACTGGAAGCTGGTCGAATCCTTTGTCGCGCATGGTTTCAATGGCCTCGGCACACTGGGATTCGGACGAGATACTGGTTACGGGTTTTAGACGGAGACTAGCAATGATAGCGTTGTCGTAAGGATCTGATGTAACTTTTGAATTACGGCGTTTGGGTGCATCTGAAACTTCAGGGGTAAGGGGTGGTGTATCTGGGAGCAGATCGTTTGCGGCAAGCCAGTCATCATCGACGAACTAGTGGATGTCAGTATATGACATTCTCAAAACGTTCAAACATGATGTTTTACCTTGCTCAAGTAGCTTCGTATGCTGTCTGGAAGCACCACAACTACAACATCCTCCTTCCCTAAACCGAGATCTTTCACGGCGTGCACCATAGCGGCAACAGCACTACCACTGCTCCCACCACATAATATACCCTCTTCACAGATGAGTCTCCGCGCATACATGAAGCTTTCTCGGTCATCTGTCTTATACCATTTATCCACGACTTTCTGGTCCAGCACGTCCGGAATGAAGTCATATCCGATTCCCTCGACTTTATAGGGACTATTGAGAAACTCGTCGTTCAGCTGGCTTGGTAAGGCCAGAATGCTTCCTTGAGGATCTGCAGCAATTATCTTGACGTCGTCCTTCTTCTTCCTCAAACCCTTAGCAATGCCAGTAATTGTACCTCCAGTTCCTGCCCCAGCGATCAATGCTGTCACCTTTCCTTCCGTCTGTCGCCAGATCTCTTCTGCAGTGCCATACTCATGCGCTTCGGGATTATCCTTATTAGAATACTGATCGAGGATGTGTGCGTTAGGGAGCTCTTTCTGTAACCGTCTCGCAACTCCGATGTGCGATTCGGGGGAGTCAAAAGCGGCAGCAGTAGGTGTACGAATAATCTCAGCGTTGAGGGCTCTCAGTACGGCAACTTTTTCGGCGGACATCTTCTCTGGAAGTGTAATAATAGTCTTATATCCTCGTACAGCTGCCACAAGAGCTAAACCTATGCCTGTATTGCCACTCGTAGGCTCGATCAATGTGTCCCCTGGCTTTATCCGTCCCGACTTTTCCGCCTCTTCGATCATACGTAATGCTATACGATCCTTTACACTCCCACCAGCGTTGAACATCTCCAGTTTCGCATATACTGTTGCTTCTATTCCGAGAGATTGTGGGATTTTGTTGAGTCGGACCATCGGCGTATTGCCGATTTGTTCGAGGATCGTATCCATCTTTACCGGTGGAATAGCCGGTTTGGTTATTGATGACATTGATGCGGTAGGAAGAGGAGCCAAAGGTTAGAAAGTTGCGAGTAAGAAAGAATTCCGACTATTCAGACTCTAAGTTGAGAATCAAAAATGTTACAATTTAGATATGAAAGAAGGTCATTGTTACTAAGCCGCTGCTACCCGCGCTAATGACGCAGAAATTCGACCTTTGACCTTTAGCATCAGACAAGGGAGCTGTTGAGAAGGCATTACGATCTATACATTATCCAAGTACGTAGAGTATAGGGGAGAAATTACATTCATAACAATAAGATCAGATCCTTACCGTTTCGGCCCCTGAAAGGTCTCTTAATGCCTATACTGCACATTCAATGATATAAAGCATATGCAAGATCACTGCAGACATTTCAAAGATAACTAAGCAGGATTGGTCGTATTTGGGTATAAGAAGATTTATCGTATCCTGCACAACAGACCGAGAATCTATACCACATGCATACGACCTCTAGCATAGCGAAAAGCTTCACGCCTACTCTATACAAAGAAAAGCCTGTAGAACTATTGTTCAAGACGTCTCCCTTATTGCACTAAACAAAAGATCAGTCCAAATCATCTCCCCCATTCAGAGAATACTAGGCCTGATATTCACTTCGACAACGACCTTTATTACCCCTAGCTACGCTTATTACGACTGCACCGCAGGTTTATATCTGTAAGAAGGTCCAAGGGTACAGAATCCTGCAAGAGACCGCGGTAGTTGAGAGTTAGCACAGTGCCACTAACTGTATATTAAGTGTACTATGAACGAAGAGTACTAACCGCGGAATGATAGTAAGCCACGGTCGTCGACACTGAATTCAACCGAGAAGATTTAAGGGGTTTCTGGACTAACAATTCAGTTCCGAGGGTTATAATACTACGTGAGTTGATGATCATTGCAGCATGGTGGTAGCATTGAAATGGGTGATGTTGTTGCTGATTATGTTTCCGCATCCGTTACGTTTCTCAACAGTAGACATTGTTTGTGTGCTCCAACGTCGTCTTTCTAATGAAGGGAGTTCATTTTCACCTTAGAACGTATCACGACCATCCTTGGAACCTAACAGAAGCTGTTGATGTTCACTCCTCCGAACCTATTTTCAATCTCTCCTAAGACTCTTCTAGTACAAACAACATTCCTGAACACAACTGGACAAGGAAATGGCGTATGCAATTTAATGTCTTTTATGGGCAAGCCAACACTCCAACTCGGATACTGGTAGAAAAACGCTTTGCCTAAGTGTGCAGAAGCACCGTAGAAAGCTTAGTATCGATTTTGAAGACGTAGTTTAAGCAAGAAGACAAACCTCTTGCCTTCGGGAACAAGCAAAGAATCAATCTTCCATTGAGTTCAGAATCGAAAGAGACGGACATAGCGCGGAGGGTTGGAAATCAGGAGAGCTCTAATTTTCAAAATTTGAAGGAAATTACACATCTACATGTCATTACCTATAGAAGAGTTTACGGACATATTTCCGAAAGCATTCGAAATAAGGATGATATCTTGATTAAATCGCAATAATCGAGATTACCCAAAGCAAGAAAGGGGTCTCAGCGCCTTTCTATTTGTCGCCCCATAGCGATGCAGTCACGATCTTTAGGAAAAGGGCCGACAAGACCCGCGTAGAACACCGGGGAATAGAGCCTCATATCGGATCGGGTCAGTTCTAGTGGATTTTTTGAAGCTTCTACCGCTTCTTCTTGCATTATCTCTTGCGCTCATGCTCAGAAATCTGCATATGTTCTCAATCTTTTCTCCGAGATCTGCAAAAGCTAAAGGGCCGAACATGTTACATGCGGCATGCATCGGGTCAATGTTTGTGATGCCATGAGAAATTTTTACTATTCATTAAGATAAGACCAAAAGACGGTATTGATTGTCATTTCTCATATTCCACCCTTTCTCCTGAGACGCCGAGAGACTGTACAGATGATTATATCCGTTCTAGCAGATGGAAGAGTCTCCTAGTTAGCACTAAACGAAAGTTCCCCCACCTCCCCTTTTTTTTCACCGTGACTCGCTATATTTAGGCATCAACGCTTGATGCATTCATGTTATCTTTAGCTATATCCAGAATAGAAGATGGATAGCCATGGACTCAGGCACAATGCGAGTTTGATTTGATGTCCAACAGGTGGATGATACTTTAGGTTGTCCTAGGAATACTGCAGCGGAAATAACCTACACGGATACGGGACGGGTCTTCTCTACAACTACTCTTGAAACTCAGAGTATCGCCGCGTTTTCTGTAAACATCTTCACCCGAGTTACCGCGAGAGTCTCTGCAATAGCAAGGAAAATTCTTTGAGAGTGTGCTAAGACGCCGAGCTGTGCTGTCATAGTCTTGCAGATGGCCTAAAGAAATGCTCGCTTATGTCACGAGGTAGCTGTATGGTCCTTAGCATTGCCTATTCTAGTAATTCGAGATGTTGGTCGGATGAGTAGAGAGCCTCAATCCCTAGAACCTCACATGAATTAGCAACCACGCCCCAGGTAAAAGAATTCGGGCTACTTTTCCGATCTTGCTGGGAATCCTAGGTTTATATTCCTGGTGTTGCTATTCTTGCTACTTCTTCACCCCTACTTCCATGTTTTGAAAACGCAATTGAAGTCGGCAATGAAAGATCTTCACTAGTGTGGACCAAAAGAAATAGGGTAAAAACCTCAACGCTACTAGGATCTGATAAGGAGATGTGGTTTCTTTAGAGACAGAACCAATTATGGTGCTTTAATGTATGCCACGAGGGTTTGAGTGTTCTTTTTATAGAGATGATCTCCAGACGATTAGTGGGACTCACTCATAATTCTCCTTGACAGGCCTCTGTTATAGACTGTTCCGCGTCTGCAGCGTCTCTCATAAGGTAGAGGAGAGGCTCTTTTGATGGGCACATTCGTCCGAAAAGGGAGAGTTGAACAGCTCCATGCCAAGCCGGCAGAAAACCTTCATATATTTTCACCACGCTCGGACCGTACTCCCTACCCGGAAAAGAACCTTTCAGCGACCTCTTAACGTCCACCTAGCCGTTAACCCAGCCATTTTATACAAGCTTAAGGGCTTTCTAACCGTTAACATGACATTAAATGCCCGAGTGTCGCTCGCAAAGCTTCCACGCCTTCAATCTAATCGCAATCTACTATACCTGGTGGTCGGGCATGGTCTACTCGTTCCCGTCCCCCGCGTTTATGCCACGATGCCTTGGAGTTTAAATTGAAATTAACACTATTTTTGGGGGAACTTGATTTTAGGAAGATCTGGAAGGGCTTTTTCACTTCGGATGAGACTGGAATACGATGTGAATATGCGTCCTGGCCGATCTGGGCTACCCAAGGGGGGTGATAAATCCCCATCGTTGCCGTCCCTTGCAGCAAAATGTGACAGTCGAACCTAATTACCTGAGAAGCCGACGGACATCACACGACTAAGGCAAACAAAAGCTTCGATCTGTTCCCGGTGCTAGGTCAATCCTTCTCTAGACGGTTTGAAAGTGGCGGCTATCGTAGGAAAACAGTGTTCAATCTAGAAGTATAAAGGAACCGTCCTTTCCCGTCCTCCTCCGTGGTCACTATCCAGAGATATCATCTAATTCGGAAAGACAACGGAGCAACTTCTACTTCGCACCTACTCAACTATCACGAGACGTAACAGTCACCACACATATAAGCAATCGTTCAGACCAGCTTCCATCCGTCTTCATCACATCCTTCCTGTACTTCCTACTACATATCAATCAACTACTCCAACCAAACTTCAACATGCGCTCCGTCATTGCACTCATTAGCCTCATCTCTTTCACAATGGCTGCGGCCGTTCCCGCACCAGCACCTCAAGCTGTCAGTGGTTGTGACTGCGAGCCCATGATCTGTGTCCAGTCCTGGCCAGACGTACGTACATCTAAACCTCGTCTACTTTATCAAGAGATATCCTGTGTCATTTAGTATTGTGGCTAACAGTCATTAGTCCTGCTTCTGCGGTAATCTCAATTTGGTTAATTGCTTCAACAAGTGCGGTGGCAGTCAGCCATTCTTGCAGGTACGCTCAATCTTCCTAAATTTTTGCTTGGTGTCCGCTCTCTATTTCATGCTATCATCTCTTTGGCCGTATACTCCCCCTAGTGTCTGACGACTTTTCGAATACATTGTCTGTGTTACCTATATCCCTTATTTGGGGACTTTCTTTGATATCGTCGCCTTTGCTCGAGTCCTTTACATTTTGCCTATACTTCTCACTCCTTGAAACGAACATCTATCTGACTTCATACAGCTCTGCATCGACTCAAGTGAAACTACCTGGAGCAAGTAATCGAAGCATCAATCGCTTAGTATACAGATCCAGCTATTCTTGGACGTAACTTCAAAATGGGGATCCAGGCTTTCGGGAGGCGTCGGCATGGAATTCAAGGTTGATTTCGACGGCGCCGTGGAGTATCAATCATGTCTGCATTATTTTGGAATCTTTAGACTCGTGGTGGAAAGGTGTTGCCACCGATTAGAGTGAACCTTCAAATTCAATTCTACATTCTCCTACCATTTTGTCTCTCGATCATGTGAAGAAAGAACTGCTATATGACCTCACACCGAGATCAGTCTGGAATGCAGCCTCTCACGTCTAAATCGGCAGCTTTGATTAAGAGTCCAATTAAAAAGTTCATATATCGGCGAGCCTTTTTTATTAAACTTGGCATTAGTGCACGGCTAAAACGGTGCTCGTCGATGATCATGAACAAGCGATGTGCTCGGATGTCCCGAGAATATAGCTTATGGACTATTGAATTATTATAAACCTTTCTCGCTTCCATCAGAGTGCTGCTTGTATCTACTTTATTGTGCAGATTCGCGTGGTGAAGATGTCTCGTTTTCAGGTTACTGGGTCATGGGATTGGAGTAAATCGGCACTTGCCGTATATATAACTGGGCTATATAAAATATTCAGATTCAGGCATTTGAACCTACCTTAGTCGTGGACTAGTGCAGTTCACAATGTCAACCTTACTTCATTGGATACTACAGCCCGTATAGATGCTCAATTCTCAAATTGCATCCCATTCTCCTTCCTCACCGCACCGTAAATGCCCGCAATGTCTCCTCTCTCCCCCATCTCCTCCACCACATCTCCCAAATGCTTATCCGCGACCTCCACTGCACTCATCTTCACTCCCACCTTCGCAGCGAGATTAGTCGCATGTCCGATATCCTTACGAGCTAGCCTCGCCACGAACAGTGGGTTCTCCCGCTTGTGGTAGTCGCCGCTCATCATGCGGCTGCTGTAAGCGGTGTACGGCCCGGGAAACATCTGTTCGATGAACCCGTGTAGGTTTTCGGAGCCGAGACCGGACTTTTCGGCGAGCACATGGCCTTCGGCGAGCGTTTCGACCATATTGAAGATGAAGGTGTTGCCGATTATTTTCAGGTGCGTAGCGCGGCTTGGGGGTTGGTCGGAGAAGTCGATGTTCGCACGGCCCATCACGCCAACTGTATAGGGTTTGACTTTCTCGACGGCGGAGGAGGGACCTGCGAGGACGAAGACGAGTTGGCCTGAGTCTGCCATTGGGGGTGCGCCGAAGACTGTAGAAGAGTCAGTGGACCCGAAAGATGCAATGTATGGTGAGAAGGCCGTACCAGGAGCTGCGACGAACTCTCCACCCTTCTCAGTCCATTTCTCTGACAGAGCCTCTGTGGTGTCTGGGTGTACCGTCGAGCAATCGACGAACAATTTTCCCTTTACATCTCCTCTTAAAGCGGTATCAACAGTCTCTGTAATAGCCGCATCATCACCCAAACATGAGAATATGATATCGGAGGATGAGACAGCCTCCTCGATGCTAGATGCTACTTTCGTCTTATCAGTCCCAAGTTGCTGTGATAGGCTTTCAGCCCGGCTGGTTGTGCGGTTGAATATGACCAGGTGGCTAGTGAGCTCAGCTTTTTGGACGAGGTTCTTGCACATTCCCTGGACTTTAGATCAGTTGCTATCCAAAATAGCCTTTATGTGCATTCTGCATGATGATGCCCCTGATTCGGGAGCCGTAAAGGTGGTAATTGTATAGTACCACCTAAGACCGAGTCCCTTCTCTCTGAATCCGCTCTGTATGCATCTCTTGATAGCTAGAATGCAATCTGATTACAAGAAGGGGAGAACTGATACAGCAGAAAAGGATTGTAAACATAGGGTTAAGGGTACTGATGCATCTATGAACTAAAAGTGTAGGTAACTGACTCGTCCCATATTGCCAAGACCAATCCAGGCTAATCGCGGCGCCATGACGATCTTCTAGGTGGGCTGTCGAGTATGGAATCAAGTTATCTCGAAGATATGTGGTTATAGAAAGGGGGAAGGAGAAGTTCTATGCAACTGATTGAGGGGTTCTATGGTTAGGGGTGATTACATTCTATATAAGCCAGAAATAGCAGTCTGATATCTGCCGATTAGAGTCTAAATAAAAGATGTGAATGACGCAGCACGAGTCAAGGTGGGCGGAATGAAATGGAAGCCGATCAGAATCCATCTCGCAATGGTGAACGCACAGGTGGGAATAGTTACGGCATGAGGAGTCACCGCTAGGTCTACCTACTTCAACTACAGACCCGACCAATATGTGATGCAGCAATACCTTCAATTGCACTCTCTTTTCTTCTTTTTCTACTTTTCTGATGTCTGGGTCTGGGTAATCGCGCGTAGGTTTATTCTTAATGTTTCAACGACTGACGCTCTATCGGACCGCAAAGGCTGGTCCTGTCATAGTCCGTAATTCCTTAACCTTTATGATCGAGTAACACAACATCATACAGAAATTGTGCTGACTATTACGGTTATACAGCTTCATAACTCCCTCTGTCTCCTTAATTCCTCCCAGACCCGACAGCTATGGATTCAATCCACCAGAATTGTGCAAGATCGCGCGCCTGGCAGCCAGCACCCTACTCCACTACAGAAGGCAACTGGTGACAAGAAGGAGACATCTGATCGCGACTTTGTGCATGCCATTCTGTCAGCATCTCTTACAAAGCGTGATGTGAAAGGATATATGTCCCGTTTCAAAAATGCTCCTGCTGGTAAAAAGCATAAGGAACATAAAGATCCCGCACTCAGAGTTGCTCCAATTGTGAACCTGGGTGATCTATACGGCCCAGCGAAAGCAATTGCAGAAAGTCCGAAATACATTCCTCATCCAGATCCTGATCTAGAACCTCCCGATCCCGATTTCGAACCCTTACACTTAGCTTTGGTCAAGATACGAGCACCCCAGACTTTGGACGATATTACATTGGAAGGAGCAGCGTTGACATTGAGTCAATTGGCAAGATTGGGACTCCGGAGTGTTATTGTTGTGGACTGCGATGATTGTGACGACGAATATACACCGGATGTGTCTGAGAAGTACTTCCATTCTTGGAGAAATACAACATTGGATCAAGCCAATCGCGTTGTCAGTGCTATCGACCAGTTTCACCCGGAAGGTGCAATGGTCGTAGATCACGCAATAGAAATTCCTCCAAATATGCAGTACAATACACCTGGGTTGCAGTTAAAGGGTGGGTTGGAAATTCAAAATAGTAAGCTCGTGTCGGGTCCTCTAGACGATGGTATGATTCCTGTCTTTGCCCCGGTTGGATATACCAGTACTGGAGCAGCCAAGAGGGTATATCCCGACGATATCATGTTGGCCTTGGTGAGAGAATTTGTTGGTATAACGACAAAGGTGCAACAAGAAAAGACAGAAGAGCAGATAAAAGAGCTACTCGGAAATCCGGGCGCTTTTGGAGAGGAAACCCTCATCGATCGCATTATCGTACTCGATCCCCTTGGTGGACTTCCATCCCTTGATCGAACGGACAAAGCACATATATTTGTCAATCTTGAACAAGAGTACGGAGAGGTGAGGGAGCAACTTAGTAAACTCCCGCTCCACGACTCGACGATACCTGATCCATCCTCCCGAGCAAACAGGTATGTCAAGAACCTGGACGTCGCGCAGCGAGCCCTTGCTTTATTGCCTGCATCCTCATCAGCTCTTCTTACTACTCCGTCGGAAGCCGCAATATCTGCCCATGCACCATCGCTAGTCGACCCCAATGATGAACCGGGTGTGGGTACTAGACGTCAAAAGAATCCTCTTATCCATAATCTACTTACCGACAAACCCATGTTCTCATCATCCCTGCCTTCTTCACGTCTCCCACTCCCAACACCTCCACCAAACTCTCCTTTACTGGATGTATCCACACCTGCCACCTTCCTTAAAAAAGGTATACCCTTGAGAATCATCCCAGACCCACGTAAAGAGCCATGGAAAGCACCTGGCCCGAATGGCACATCACTGGATCTGCTAAACGATCGGCGATTCGATTTCGAACGTCTAAAATACCTAATGGAAGACTCCTTCGGCCGTCCACTTGACGTAGATCACTATGTCAATCGTGTCAAGGGCAGAGTAGCTGGTGTTATTATCGCTGGGGACTACGAGGGCGGTGCAATCCTAACCTGGGAAGACCCGGACGAATCCGCCGCCTCCGCAAAACCCCCACGAGGTCCCGTTCCCTACCTCGACAAATTCGCCGTCCTCTCGCGGAGTCAAGGAGGCGGTGTTGCAGACATCGTTTTCAGAGCCATGGTCCACCAGTGCTTTCCCAAGGGGGTGGTATGGAGATCAAGACAGAACAATCCGGTGAACAAGTGGTATTTCGAACGGGCGGCGGGAACGTGGAAGATGCCGGGAGACAAGTGGACGGTTTTCTGGACGACGGAAGGTGTTATTCCCGGGGAGGTGGATGAGGATGCGGAGGGTGAGTGGACGATGGAGGACGAGAGGAAGGCAGGTCTATGGGAGGATTATGTTGCGTGTTGTGCGAGGGTGGTGCCGAGTTGGGCGGATCACAAACCGCCGGACTGATATTAGAAATTGGATACGAAGGGTGATTCTACTGGTGTCCATGGAGTACTCTTGAGGTTTAGGGTGAGTGCACTCTGGGCGGGATATCTGGACATAGAGAAACCACATGCTGTTCCAGCTGCGCCGCAATGGCTTGTTGAGGCCAGTGATTCTCAACGATTGGGAGTAGATAGCATGAAGCGGCACAGTACCGTATTTTGTTCTAGTATAGAGGCAATCGAGTCACGCATTTGACGCGCCACTTTTAGTTGCTTCTTTGTACGGGGAGTGCCGGAGCGGAGCTATGGGAAAGGGTGTCCTATCTTAGTGGTGTCGGTGGAAGTAGCTGCCCCTGACAACAATGAACAATGGAACGTTAAAGGATAATCATGAAGCTGATTCGGGTAGATTCTAGGTAGGGCAAATGATTACGGGACAAGACATACAAGAATCATAAGATTTCTCTCAATTGCTTGTCTGATCTTGCCAAGGGGCCTCCAAGAGGACCGAAGTGGAAACAAGCAAAATGACGCTCGGAAGGGCCATATATCAAGGGACGGAAGATGTTGGAAAAGCTTCAGTTGTCTCAAACAAATATATTTCAGAAATGAAACTCCCATCACTACAGTTCGTGATCATACGTAACTAATCATACTGATGATTAAAATCCTCCGAGACTTGGTGAAGTTTACCGCAATCTAAGCTATGACTTCCCCCGTCATCGCGTCCACGTCGCAGGCGCTTGGACAAATCTCATAATTCCTGCTTTCGTGCTTCAAACAAATACAGCCTCTGTCCAATGAACTCACCACGCTTCTTTTCTCCCCATATTCTCCCCGTATTATTCCCTCCTCCTAATCTTTGGTCCTCAACCCTATGCCTTCATTATATATTCAGAATCGAACTTCCTAATTGAATAGACAGACAACCTTTGGACCTGGTTTTGAGGTTGTTCTATCACAGCTCACTGCATAGAGCGTCAATCTCCTGACCTGCCAGCACACTCATTGCGATACCCGCGATCGAATTCTCACGACTGAGGGAGCCTGCACCAAACCTTCTATATAAATCTCCCTCTAATGACAACTCGACCTAAGCCCTCCTCCCGCGGCGTTGATTACACCATGCATCGACAATCAGCGGAAAATGGCTTCGGCGGTGACGGTGTCGTTCCTCCTCACTCTTCCTCCGCAAGACATCGAGGACCACATCTACCTAGGTACAATCACAATGGTGACAGAGTTACAAAAGGTATTAAGCCTGAGGGCGAGAGTGGGAGGCGTGGAGTCCACCCGTGGAAGTTTTTGAAGATTAGCTTTAGGAGTACGAGCAGATTAAGCTTGTTTACCAACGTATTATGGCCATTTGTTCCTGCTGCGATCGTTTTAGTGAGTAGTGCATTTCCATAAGACTCTCTGAGGCAAATTCGTGCTTTCAGTTTATGATGATCAAACCAAAGTAGTCCAACTGAATGAACAATTGGAGACCAAGCAACTCCATCTTGAGCTCTTATCTGACAACAAGCTCTTCTTCTTTCTTTCCATTCAATTTGTGCAATGCTCGACTCTAGTTTTGAATTGAAAACTCATACGGTATTATAGCATTATGTCCGCCCCAAGTATCATCTCTGGATCTTCATTCTCTCTTACATCGGCATGGTACCAAGCGCCAATCTTCTCGGTTTCGCAGGGCAAGAATTCGCACGCAAGATGCCTAAGGTCCTAGGTATTATCGTCGAGACATCATTAGGTTCCTTGGTCGAGCTCATCCTGTTCATGGTCTTAATTGCCCGCGGAGAGTCGAATATCCCTGTCATTAAAGCCGCGATTCTGGGGTCTATCCTGGCCAACTTGTTGCTCTGTTTAGGTCTCTGTTTCTTTGCAGGCGGTCTCCTTAGGGACGAACAGACGTTCCATGAGGCTGTTAGTGAGGTCGGAAGTGGTCTGATGTTGGTTGCTGCCAGTACGTCTCATTGAGCCTCAAACTACTATCTACTATACAAGTATAATTCTGACTATATCAGTGGGTCTTGTTACGCCAGCAGCATTTTACCACTCTGTCACTAACGGAGATGCGGCCCAATACGACCGCGAGACTATCAACATCAGCCGTGCAACCGCAGTTATCCTGCTAGTTGCCTATGTAGTGTATGTTCCTGTCTTTTGTCTCTGACGGGTCTCTTGCTAACGTAAAAAAGCTACGTGTGGTTTCAAGCACATTCTCACCACGGCCTCTACGAAGATATCCTCGAAGCGGACGAAAAGAAGGACGCAGACCGGCATAAAGACCTTCGAAAAGCTAAACTAACAATGACGGAAGCGATTTTGGGCACCGTGATTGCTCTTACATTTGTTTCCCTCATGGCTGTCTTTCTAGTAGACCAGATCCATCATATCGTTGTTGAAAGGGGCGTTAGTGATCTGTAAGTCTCATTACCCCAGCTATATTCATGTTCGAAGCAGAAGACGTATTTAGAGCACATGAACTAACCACTCCCCAAGCTTCATGGGTCTCATCCTCGTTCCCCTCGTGGAAAAGCTTGCCGAGCATCTCACCGCCATCGACGAAGCCTGGGATAACCAAATGAACTTCGCCCTCTCCCACGTCCTCGGTTCCAGCATCCAAACCGCGCTCCTCAACACTCCCTTGGTAGTTCTCGTCGGCTGGGGTCTCGGCCACCGCATGGAGCTCAATTTCGAAATATTTGATGCTATAGTCCTGGTGTTGGCGATTTTGGTGGTGGGGAGTTTCCTAAGGGATGGTAAGAGTAATTATCTGGAAGGTGTGCTTTGTGTGTTTGTGTACATCATCATTGCGATCTGTGCGTTTTATTATCCGAATCCGCCGAGTAGTGAGGGTGGCGGGGAGGGCGGACATCACTAAGGGGCGATTAGGGGGATGGAATTTTCTCAGGCCCAGTTTTAAGGGGCTTGGAGTTTTGTGATAAGTTGTTATAATGAGCGATGCTATTTATTTGCTCACAAGTTGTAAGCAAGCGGATGCTCTTTTCTTCCCTTTCCTGGTATGCTTTTGGAGCGTTCGAGCGACGAGTCACGAAAACTGGCACCTTGTAATTGTTTGGGATATATATGTTATTCCTCCTTTTACATGGTGTTCCCTCAGCACATCGAATCGTCTACCTCAGTCTCACAAACAACTCTATGAAACCATTCCCTCGCACACTCATTTACCCCTTACCCCTATCCTCCCTCTACGACATCCAGATCAGTACACTGTCATCTCGCGATTACATCTCCACCTTCTCGTCAGAAGCAGACTCGTGGACATTGTTCATATTCCGCCCGCCTGTAATGCCGGAGCAATTATTGCAGTTCTCGCAGTCGGTGCAGTTTTGCATATTGTTGCAGTTCTCGCAGTCGGTGCAGTTTTGCATATTGTTGCAGCTCTTGCAGGAGGTGCAGTTGGTGCAGGCGTTGCAGGAGAGGCAGGAGGTGCAATTTTTGCCTGTGAGGGGAGTTAAATGGACGGGATTAAGAGGGGAGATTGATGTTTGATTGGTGACATAGTAGGGGTATAGAAAGGGGGATTCAGTGAGGTATGAGGAATAGGAGGGGATAAGGAGGAATGGGGAAGAGGAACGGTAAGGGAATGAGCAATGAAGGAATACGTGGGAAACGAGGAAGGAACAGTTGTTTTGGAACAAAATAAGCTAAAATTGTGCCCGAAGACTGAAATTGTATAATCAGAATGGAAGTAAAAGTCCACACAAAGGAGAAGGGAAACAAGGTTTAGATAGAACGGGAATGTGTTTAAGCACTGACAATTGATGCAAGAGGTACAGTTTTCGCAATTTGTGCAGTCCACACAGCTTTTGTTGTTTTGATTTGCGGTTACGACTGTCATGGCTAGATATGATTTTCGATACTGTTGCTTCGTGGGGACTTTGAACTTCAAATACCACTGATATGGAACAGATACTTGTATATTTCACTGTCCAAGTAGTAGAACTCCCTTTTAGATTATAAGGTGGGAGATAGCTAGATAGGGACTCAAATTATATGGTACCGCAAAAAGGTACTGTATGACGTCTTCTTATCGCGCGTATCTCAGCATTCAGAGGTAAGAGAGTAGGTAGGATTTACCCTTCGCATTTTACAAGTACAGTATGGATCCCAAGGATCCGCCGGTATGGATGTGTTCTTCAGTCCCACAGTGTATCTCCCAACCTTATGGGTACGGTACGGATGTTCAGATGCTGCCGGGTAAGGGGGGCAAAGGTGTGCAGAGGCATTTCGGGCTCACGGCTCTCAAATGTTCCCTGCTCGCCAGTCTTTCCATCATTCTTCCCTTGGAACTTGTGAGAATTTAGCGCCCGATGGCTGCCGTCGTGCGAGAGCAGCCAGTATGATCATTATCTTCTTAATCTAATCTTTTGAATTCGGCATCTGACTGTTCAAGGGAACCTTAAGGGTGTTAAGTTGGGCTACGCCTTGCCCAAAAGGGTAAATCACAGATCGCGTCAAGGAGTGACAAGCATGGCATTACGCGGGAAAGGATCCGCATCCACACTCCAGCCTTCAGCCAAAGTATACCCTCGTGCTTCTCTTTCTCTCACGAACAGAAAACCGTCTGAAAAGTCTGTTTCCATCACCCAGAGCAATGTGCAAGAACACTACAATCACCAATGGGCCCCAGTCGAAGAAATGGTGGGCATACCGCACCACTCTCTCTGCTAAGCCCCCCACGAATGACCGAATACCTGAGGCCGCCTCTACAAGAATCGCTGTCGACTATTACCTCTTGAACCTGACACAAACTGTTCACTGACCAACAGCTTGTGGGCATATACATACTGACCCTCAGAACACTTTCCCGACCCCCAATTCCCCAGAATACTCGATACATCGCTATCGTTGCTAGTTTTGTTCAATCTCCCCGTCTAATCAGGCATCCTCAAATGCGTCTTGCTTCTCTCAAGCTTTCCCTCCTACTAGTAGTCATCTGTCTGTTGATCGGATGCACTTCTGGAGAACCAATGTCTGAGGACGCTGGCTGGACGGGCGGCTCCACCGAGTACCCATATCCCAGCCCAAACGACCAACTCTTATGTTACATTTGCTCCCTCGCGTCGGCCTGGTGCAAATGTCAAGCACAGGTTGAAACAGTATGTATACTCGACACTACTTGTAATTACCGTGCTAATTAGTCCTCTAGACGCAAAGGCCAGATCCAGAACAGAGGATACGTGAGAACGAACTTTACCTTCGACATCCATATAGCTGGGAGCGCCATACAAGTCCAATCGATCCAAGACTGATCCAGCGTATCGACTCCCCACAAGCGTCCAATAATGATACCGTCTCACCTCCTGACCTGGAGTGGAATCAACGAACAATATCACCCTCCCTCCTTATATTCAGAGAGGAATCTCCTGCTGATATCCAGGAAGCTATACCCTCCTGGACGGAAGATACATACAATGCAGGCGATAGAACGGGCCTATCGGACAAGACGAAGCGGATTGCTCCCGTACCTGGCGGCTTCAGATGTGACTATCCTGGTTGCAGTATTGTCTGTAATAGGAAGTGCGAGTTAAAGTAAGTCCACTACCTGCTCCTACGCTTTTCCAAACTTTAGCTAATCTTTCCTAGTCGGCACATGAAGAAACATCTTCCAAAGTCCAGGCGGAATCACAAATGCGAGACTTGCGACGAAAGATTCTTATACCCCAAAGACAAAAGGCGACATGAGGAATCGGTCCACAAAAGATCCGACACATCTCCTAGATTTGAATGCAATGTGCGACCTTGTCATGCGAGATGCTTCAGTAGGGAAGACAATCTGAGAAGACACATTCGCAAGCAACATCCCAACACTGCTTAAACGCGACATTTTTTAATTTTTTTTGGTACTAGATTACCTCATGGAACCTCTTTTTGTCTTCTTGCGCTCCAAATTTCCACTACTAGCTGAAAGCGTTTTTGGAGTTCGAAAATTGCGCTCTTGGATTTATCGCGCTGTGCAGCTTCCCTTTCTATTCTATTTCTTGTCTCTTGCTGCGTTTGATACCTAAAGCTCTTTGTTGGCTTCAGAGGCCGTTCGGCTCCGGATTGTTTTAACAGTGGCCATGGGTTCCATGGTCCCACCAAATAAAGGGTGTATGTGAAGGCTGGGTTGTCTAATCTCCTGGGGATAACATATGTAGGCGTTGGTATTTCTATGAATATTTGAATATATGATCGTCAAGACCTTTGATAAGATGTCGACGTCTGTGATGAACCTTCGGTTGCGATTCCTGATATGGGCACATGGATCCTACGAGTGGCCATGTCTCGGGGTGATTTGTTGTCATTATACTGGACCATAATTCTGATTCATGCGCCCCAATACTGTCTCTGTATTGTACCACCTCTACCTAGCATCCAAGAGAACCCACTGGTGACCTAAACCTTCAACTGACTCGGCAGGGTGTGGCTGGTGAGCGTTCCGTCCCAGACGGGAGAAGGCATCAGCCTCAACCGTTCAAATTTTAGTTTAATCGTGCTCCTTGAGAAACGTCAACCACGTACAAACTCCTTCATCTCACGTCTTGTCTCACTTTGTCCTTTGTGTATCCGTCCGGTTATTCTTGTACTGACTGGGCCATGCTGAGGCCATTTCGGTCGACGAACATTAATAAGGTGCTCAGCTTCATCGCCTCGGTGTGGATTTATCCACCACCGACAACCCCGCCTTAGAGGGGTAGGGAGTACGATGTACCGAATCGTAGGAAATGTCCATCGTAGTACAGGGAGTATAATGCGGTGGCACTTCTACTGTAGAAAGATGATTCTGCATTGGTGTCTCTCCTTACCCTCCTATTTTCGAATTATATAGCAAATCAATTGACATCTTAACTTCCTATCCCGTCTCTTTTGAGTAAATATGGTGACCATACTAGACTTCGAGACGAGAGACGTGAGGTTCCCAGTGAGCAAGTTCCCGGGAGCCAGATGGCATGATTAAACCCAGTGAAACTGATAGCATGTAGACCTCCATGGACAAGACGGGTTCAGATGCAATGAACGCGGCGGGAGACTACTCAGCAGCTTACTGCATCCTCAAAACCGACAGTCCCCACAGCGGACACGGCATGGTATCCCTCCACATCATCACCACCCTAGTCCCTCCCCTAACGTATCCCAGACCTTCACAATCGGCCGCGGAAACGACATCGTCTGCCACGCGATACGCCACCTCGCCGACCGAGTCAAAGGCAAGAGCCTCGAATCCCTGGTCGAGAATTGGGGCAAGACATGGCGTTATCTAGTAAACGATAGCCAACTCCGCTGGATCGGGCCCGAGAAGGGCGTCATCCACCTCGCACTCGGCGCCGTCGTGAATGCGCTTTGGGACCTCTGGGCTAAGGTGCTTAACAAGCCTGTCTGGCGCATCGTTGCGGATATGACGCCCGAGGAGTTCGTTCGGTGCATAGATTTCCGGTACATTACCGATGCGATAACACCCGAAGAGACGGTTGAGATGTTGAGGGAGAAGGAAGGGGGGAAGGCAGAGAGGATAAAGGAGGCGGAGGCGAATAGGGCGGTGCCGGCGTATACGACTAGTGCAGGGTGGTTGGGGTATGGGGAGGAGAAGATGAAGGGATTGTTGGAAGAGACGCTGAAGATGGGGTATAGGCACTTTAAGGTGAAGGTTGGGGGGAGCGTGGAGGATGATAGGAGGAGGTTGGGCATTGCGAGGAACGTGATTGGGTATGATAGAGGGAATGTTCTTATGATTGATGCGAATCAAGTAAGCCGACGTTTCATTATTTTCGACATGTTGCCATGTGTGGTCCTTTTTGGTTTCTGTACAGGTGATGTATGCACAACGCGTGCAATTATTTCGGAAATTCTGTGGCTGCTGTACACCTTATGTATGAACAACGCGTACTTTAAGGTTTGAATGCTCCGCGTTACTGTACATCTGATGTACGAACAAACCTGGAGCTCGACCGCGTCTCCATTCGGTCTCGCACAATCTTTACACTCTAGTCAGAGGTGTCTAGTATGGCTATCTGTACCGGAACCAAGGATAACCCCAATAGTGGAAAAGACGGTCATATCTTCCCAGCATACAAGATCCCACTAACCATCCTCAGATCTGGTCCGTCCCGGAAGCGATCGAATACATGTCTCACCTCCTCGAATTCCGTCCCTGGTTCATCGAAGAGCCCACCTCCCCCGACGACATCTCCGGCCACGGGACCATCCTCCGTGCCCTCGCTCCCCACAACATCGGCGTCGCAACAGGAGAAATGTGTCAAAACCGGGTAATCTTCAAGCAACTCCTTCAATCCCACTCCATCACCGTCTGCCAAATCGACGCCTGCCGTCTCGGCGGGGTAAACGAAGTTCTCGCCGTGCTGCTCATGGCTGCCAAATTCAACGTCCCAGTTGTCCCGCACAGCGGCGGCGTGGGACTGCCGGAGTACACGCAGCATCTGAGCACGATCGACTATGTGGTCGTGAGTGGACGGAAGAGCGTGCTGGAGTATGTGGATCATTTGCATGAGCACTTTTTGCATCCGAGTAGGGTTGATGAAGGGTTTTATGTTACCCCTACCGAGCCGGGGTATAGTGTGGAGATGAAGAAGGAGAGTATGAACAGGTTTGAGTACCCCGGCCGGGAAGGGGTGAGTTGGTGGAAGCAGGAGGAGGCGAGAGCTATATTGGAGGGGGAGAAGATCTAGGGAGCAGGTATAGCGGGCTAGTACGTGGTTTGGGGGGTGATGGGGGTTGTAGAAATGACTGGAGAAAGGAATAGCCGTACGGGGGTATGGAGGGGGCTGTGGTGATCATTTGGGACTCAGAATAGAGTAACCTTTTAGGAAGTCAGTAGGGACTACCATAGCATGATAATAAATTAGGGAGGCCCTATATGGTAACCATAAGGAGGTTAAAGCATAGCTAATGTAGCCTAATACGCAATTGTACATAGAGAAAAGTGGTAATTGCACAATTCGGACAAAAGACACCAGCATTTCACGGTAAATATAGAGCTTGTGTAAAAGAACAACAGATAATACCAGCCCTATGCAGTAGGAAGAAGGATAGAATTAGTAGAATTCAGACTGTACTAGCCCTTTAGTCTAACCTTTAGGCGATTCTTGGACAGTTAATAAGGGTAAATGGGGAATTTATGCATAAAAATAGGCGGTATTTGTACAGATCAGACGGTAATCACTAGCAGAGAAGAAAGTAGTCCAGCGGTATGCCCTTTTGCGGGCGAAGATCATCATAATGTATTGTCTTATAGAAAGACGAAAAGCTATCTACTCCAATGTTCCAACCAACTCCAGACACCAAACAAGACGCAACGCCAGACCAGAGAGCTAGCGCAGGGTTAGTGACGGCGAGGATTCACGAGTGAATCCTCGCTCGTCCTAACCCCGTGTACGTCCGCACCACGGAGGGTCCCAGCGCGAACTGGGGGGAGCAGGGGGGACGGGGGGCGCACGACAGGTGGACCCATACGGTCAACCCGTTCGGACGAGAAGGGGTAGTTCCTCGCCCAAGCAGGGTTGCCGGATGGGCCGTACATTGGGTCGTGCGGGTCGCCTGCCGGGGGCGCAAGAGGGGGCGATGGGGCCCTCGTGCTGGCCTGGGGCTGCATCTCGATATCGTTTCCACCCGGGTACTCGTGCGCAACTGAGCGGTTGCGGTAGAGACAGGGTATGTGGAAGGAGGGTTGACGAGACGAGATCGAGAGAGCCCCGAAGAGTTGCGCTCCGAGGACGGGGAGGCAAACCAGCACGAGGGCCACATTCATCTCCATCGCTGTTCCAATTGTCGCTGTACGCTGCTCGCTCAGACCGGTGATATGGTCGTTGAACGTATTTATCTTCAGGAACAGGCTGTACACGGAGAGTCCGACGGTCCTATTCGTTTGTCAGTACAGATAGGTGAGAGATAGGGGTATAGTACGTACGCAAAAGCGAAAACGAGGATGGTGACACTGTGGAGAAGAGTAGCCAAGCTACGGTTCGGATACAGAGACAAGATCCAAGTCATGGATATCATCGCCAGGAATTCCGCGACGATAACAGTGACCGATGCCGTGATGAGTAAAGCCTTGACATTGACGCAATGTGCGCCAGCAGGAGTGACGGAAGATGCGTGAAACCATCCCATGAATCCGATTGGAGAGCACTGGAACAAGATGGCAAAGAAGAATGCAATGAAGGAGGCCATATTGAAACCAAGGAGGATCCTGAATATGGTTCGTGCTCGGCGGGAAGGAACATTAAAACCGGGATCAATGCATAGAGCATTAAACGCCATGATTGTGAGGTACATGACGGCAAAGTATAGATGTTCGTTGATGTAGGAGAAGTGTTGGAGGCGCAGACTGGCGACAAACGGGACGTCATGCGGGGCGGAGATAAATTCATGAAACTCTTATGCAGTAGTGAGTAAGATGATGTGGAAGCGAGGTGATAGTGAGGTGACCATGATATGGATGTGAGGGAAAGTAAGCTGATAACGGGGTGACTTACCCAGAATAACAGTAGCAGTACGAACAGCACAGCAAAAAGATGCAATCATCATAAAAACATCATCCCAGTCGAGATTACGACGCTTGTAGCGGATGATAAGACGGGTGACGACGAACGTTTGAGCAATGACCTGACCAACTAGAGTAAGGATAAGGACGTGAAAGAAATCCGGGTCAATCATTTTGGTAGAGTGAATAAGGTGATATCGGTAGGTGTGGTAAAAGGGTGTCTGCTATTGCCTTCAGAAAATTAGCAAAGGGAAGAAAGATAGTTAGTAGGGTAGAAAACAAAAACTTACTGTTGTTACCTGCGAGTAAGGTTGAAGAAATAAGGTTGAAGAAATAAGGTTGAAGAAATAAGGTTGAAGAAATAAGGTTGAATGAAGGTGGTAGAAGATATTTATGTTGACTTTCGTCGCGTCGTTTGCAGGTGATCCGTGCGGGGAGGTAAGTGAAGGGTATCACCAAGTAACGCGTTGTTGAGAGGTGGAAAGGTGCTTTGTTTTCAAAGGAGGTTGACTTCAGGGTCCGTGAATCTCAACCGATCGTGACTTTTGTGAAGTATTAGCGTCAGGTGACTGATATGGACTTGAATAATACTTACTTGACTCGAATGAAGCGAAATAAGGTCAAGTAGAATGTGAACAGGTAGAAGACCGGACTGGGCAGCTTCAACTGTCCTAGGAAGGATGAAATGAGGTTGGAAAGGAGCAAAAGGCCCGGCTGGGCATCTTTAGCTGTCCCTGGAGAGATGAATTGAGGCGGGAGAAGGGTTTGAAGGCTCGATTGGGTATCTTCAACCGTTAAAAGAGATGAAGTGAGATGAGGAAAGGAGCAGAAGGCTCGACGGAGCATCTTCAATTGCTGTAGAAGAGGTGGAGTGGAGTGGAAGAAATGAAGAGGAAGAGAGCATAGAGGAGACATATAGACGGGGACCTGGAATCCGGCTGATGGATTGAGCAAGATCGGATGATATGACTCCTCTTTGACGTTTGACCAGATGAGAGACAAGGTATCTTATGGTGTGTATGAGGTGCATCTGGAATGAGGCTGACAGATAAGGGAGCGGAATCGGGGGAGGGAATGGGCGGAATATCTTTTCCTCATATACTGTGATTCAATGAAAGGAGATAGAGTAGTTGGACTGGCTCATGCCTCTCACTGGAGGTGCAAAAGGGGTACTTGTAGGATATGAAGGAGTAGAGAGTAGAAAAGCCTGTTATAATACTATGGTGAATGAGGGAATATTTCCTATAACATAACTTTTCTGACTAACTATACACCCGCATTGAACAGAGCCCACTACTTAACTCTACAGCTCTACGATATCCCGATCAGATGCCAGATCGGACGATACGCCGTTTTCCGTACCACAAGCGTACAGTGACCGATGAGTCCATATTGGGAAATATGGAGATATGAAGTTAGTAAGTGTATGGGTGAGCCGTAATTATGCACATATTTGGTTGCGGAGAAAATTGAAAGCAACGGATGTCTGTAAAGGAGACTAAAAGAGAGTCTCTTTAGATTACAGAGCACGAAAACTTAAATTACGAACAAAGGGAAGCATAGATCCTATTACAATTAGAAAATCTGGAAGATTTTAGGCGCCAGAATGTATAAACATTTCTAAATAAGAGGGAAGGGTATATATAGATCGAACAAGTATGGGGCTTTGCTGCTAATGGGACGTTTAGGCTATGTCCGTCTACGTATGGGACGGTTGACATTATGGAGAATAGTTCAATAACAGCTAGAAGTCAACAGCTATCCCAGTGTGTTTTGAGGAATTGGGGAGTTCTGAGAATGGATGACTTAATTGATGATGATAAGAAGTAGACCCGTAAAGAATTGTATTGGCTTACACGTATTATCTTTCGCCAGGACCAATCCTTGGAGATATACATAGTAGGAGTATATGGCACAAGTGAAAAAGTGAATAAGGGCAACTCTATATACCAATTGTTGTCTTTTCTCGATAAAAAGAGCTTTTGAAACGGGGGCCACTTACCATTTGGAAATTTCAAGCGAAGAGATAGTGTGTCGAGAGCTCTGAGGGAAGGTTATAACGTTATTTGGCAAAAGATAGATATGGCTGGCAATTGTGAGATATTTATTGTCACGCCGAAGCTCACAACAAGAGACCGATGGCTTTTAGTGGTCTCATTTGGGCCAAAGGTGAAGTTAGGAGAAGACAGTAAGGGAGATACTACTCATACGGTTGGAATTAGGAAAATAGAATATGAAAAAGACCGCCATATTTTCTTATAGAATATATATTCAATGCAACTTCGGAATCGAGGTGCAAAACCTTTCCTGAGGATAATATAAATCGTTTATAGAGGACGCTGAAATATCCGCCATATTTACTGCAGATGATAGCATTAATAAAGGAGGAAAACACGTCTAAAAGCATTCAATTCTCCGCTTTCAGAGAATATAATGAGACTAGAACGTCTAGGACGCAGTTTGGGTCTTGTTATACCTCACCTGAGCCAATACCAGTGATGGTATTTCTCTATATTTTGGTGGTCGATGGGATGAAGTTAACTTTGGCTTCACAGGGATGGGTGACACCAGCGAACGCGAGACGAATGGCTGGGCGACGGGAAAATTCACCCCCATCCTCGAAAACCGCACCTTTCCGTCTCATCATAGAGAATACCACTGAAATAAATCATCCTCGATAACAAACGGCTGGAATCTTTTCCTATATGTCATCACACCGGTCCCGTTATAGATGATAATGCCCTATCCGTGGTTATGAACACCTGTTATCGCCTCGAGGGGCCTCACCCTTTTCGCTGAGAACCACATTGTTCAATTTGATCGGAACGGGCATAGAATGAGCGTATACGGATATGAACCGGTCATGGGCAGTATTAAAGGCAATATTATTTGCATTGGAGGACCCAGTATCCTCAAGCCCGATATCAGCTTTCACTTCTCCCTTATGGTGCAAGAGGGTGATATACACTCTCATCGACCCGTTGAACCGATTCACCGCATCGTGTACCCCACCAGACATCCTACAAGCGCCTCTGGAGTCGGAGAAAATATGAAGAAGACAGGGACAAAGTTGGACAATGACTAGGATGTGCTAGAATTGATAGTACTACACATGTCTCATAGTGATTGAGGAGATCAATGCACGCCCGTTCTTTTCTGGCCCCTTAAAGGTGGCCAAAGAAGGGAAATATTGGGGTAATGCGGCCGATTTACAGTTATGGAGTATGAGTTGGCTCGTAGAGGATGAGCGAGGCTCAACTTGAGCGTCAGGTACTTTCAACGGGTGACGGTGGTGATAATAATCCTAACGTGCTGAGGATGGAAGATAGCCTCAAGGGTGGGCGATCCCATTACATCCGGAATCTTCGCAGCTACAGACTTTCAAGACCCATCACACTAAGCTCCCAGTCCGTATGATTCTTTGTAGAGGATGTAGAAACGAAGAGTGTGGGCACTCGATCCGTATCGTGTCCCTAAGCCCTTTCATTGCGGCCGAGTCGATCGCTTCGAGCCAGGATTCACTTCGAGGATTCTGATCACTTAGGGCTCCCTCGCATCTTTTTGATTCTTTCAATTCCCTACATTTCTTTCAGTATGCTTTGTATAGTTTGTCTCATAAAGACATCTCCAATGGGCTTCTCATACCGTTATCCCAACGTTATACTCCTGCAACCTGCTATGCCTCATTTCGACCCTAGCAAATCTCTCTCGCCGCAGGTTTCGTATGCATCATTATCTTCTTCCAGCCTCTTTGTTGCCGCAGTCCCCGGTTATCTTGTGGACATCATAAGGTACTCTGATCCTGGCCCTGCCCATCATCTGAATGTGTCAACTTTGGATCTTTTCTAATCGAGTCGTCAATTGCAGAATATCATTTTCAGATATTTCAGTCCAGTTCTAATAGGGTATCTTGTTGTGGGGTTGGGTGCTTCCGCCGATGAACGTTTCTTTGATTAGGCGGTATTGTTAGGTGTAATCCGGTCTCCTCCATTGTTACGGTTGACGCTCCTCCGGAGCCGTAGTCTTTCTAAAATCTCGACAACGGGCATTCCAATCTGAAGTTTCAGTAACGGTTTCTAGATATGTGGAGTGTATGGGTCCTTAAAACTTTTAGTACGTTGTACATTCTAGTTCATAAGGTATAGCCGGAAATGAAGATGGTGTTAAGAGCGAGCATACGTAATGTGAGAGGACCGCGACGAAGGGACCAACGTGGATATATCAGACTTTTCCTACTATGGGTATTCTTTAGGACTGATCCTCTAAGGTCTCCCCTTCAGCTCAAATAGGTAGGGCTCCTTATGGTAGTTTTCCTTAATCCGGCTATGCGCCCCCATCTTTTCTAGAGGCGGTTGACCGGATTCTCTGCAATGTCTCCTGAACCTCTGCACACTTCCTCTGTTCGCTTGGATTGCGTTCCTCTCCAAGTTCTCTAGTAGAAATTCGTTTAGTAGCATCAAAATACATGTAGATGCGTGCTTCTGTGCGCTTGTAGTTCTGTGTAGGCCGTTCGCCGCATCTATGAACGACGTCGGTTTTGTCTCCTACCGCATCGCATCCTCTCACCGATCTTTGCCCCCACGAGATACCTAGCAACCTTCCAACACCTCCCAACCATCTCCGAGAAGGCTCTCCATCTCTAGACTATGTTTATAGCATTGTAAAAGTGCTTTAAAAGGTGTTGAGTTCTTCGAAGACATAGAGTAGATGAAGTTAGCGGCCTCCAGTGCCTTTTCGAGTCCTGAAACGTCCCTCGAAGCCGGTCAACACCCAATAGCCACGACACTGCTGCGTAATACTGCGGGAACGGGACCTATCTTCTCCATACATATCTGTTCGATCCAACTCACCATTCAACACAATGTCATTGATGAAATAAGCGGCTCCAGCGTGTTGTTGAGGCATGAGGCGACACCCATACACGATCGGAAAGCCGCAGAAGCCGCCTCTCTCATCGCAACTGAGACTCCACTACGTTTTCTGAGATCTCGGATCACCCTCCCCCCTCAATCTACTGGCTAGCAACAGTATACTGTTCTGGTCGTCCTTTCACAGCGTCGCGAAGCTATTATCGGAACCCTTACTACAAGAGTCGCGCGCTTCTTCATCACTTCCAGATATCAAAGTGATTCTGTCGCCTCACCTGAGCTGTCGCTGGCATGATTAGGACCGGTACTTGTCTTAATGGGGATTTGATCCCGTTTCTGGTAACGATTCATCGCATCGGCCACAAACCAGAGAGATTTGCAACCTCATCACAGTCCTCCGGGGTTTCAAACTACTCTTGAACCATAGCAACGCCATGCAATTTACCGAATTACCTACTACATAGGTTTGTATAGCGGCGTGGAGCTATTTCTAGGTTCCAACCCGAGGCGAGGGGTGGTGGAATGTAACAATGTCCCAAACCTGCACCACACTTCCTCCTTATACCTCAAATTCTTCGGGTGGATCAATTTTTAAGAACTTTTGTCGCATATAGGTTACTCTCGCCAACATCCAACTTACTTTCGCGTTACAGTGTCTGTTTCGATCCTTTGGATTGCCCCGGTGCAGCTACCTCCCCTAACTTCGACCTGACTTCGACTTTTCAGCACAATGTCAGTGACCTGGTATAATTCAAAGATTCCACACCTCTATAGATGGAACGAGGTTTATGAACGATCCGTGGAGCTGCTGCAGTAACCTTTCGACGGCTGACTGAGCGGACTTACAATACATCCTAGGATTCTCTTTATCCCGTTCCCAGCACGGCCCTCAATTTCTCTTCCGTCGTTCCCGTAGTTTACTAGATGTGGCCCAAGACCCTCTCGCTGGGATAATCCACGCATGAACATCTACAATAGACTCGACATCGGCAGGTCGTTGTGCGGTAATAGAGTTCACGTATAATTCACCTCCTTTTATCTCTACCGCTATAAACTATTCGATTACCCCTAGCGGAGACATACTTATAGAAATTGTCTTACTAATTAGAGTATTATTATCCTCCTCTTATCCCTAGATTAACCTTCGAAAATATTATCTTTCCGGCGATGCTCTTAATGGGAGTTCCTATCCACGACCCTATCCCTATACGAGGATCCCTACTCTACCGCCATGCGGCCACCATATAAAAACACTAGACCCTAAGCATGACCAGCGCAGGTTAAATATAAAGAGATATTATACCTGCAGTCAGTGAGCAGAGTAGTAAGTTTTATCAGGCATAATTTTAAGTAAGGGCTAAGTAACTTAGGACACGCATACCATAACACGATATTTTCACCGCCAACCTATACGTCTACCATGAGCAACCCTACCTCCTCTTACTTCTCCATCCAGCGTCGTTATCTATCCCCCCTCTCCATCCTAGTAACCTTTACTCTATGATGCCAGCTTTAGTGAGACAGGAAATAGATCAATCGGGTCTGTTTTATCCCTATACGCCGGCGTATTTCCTTATTGTTAGCAAAATACTCCTATCCTGCTCGAAATGAAACGAAAAATCATCGTGATAAAGGTTAAGAGATGCGTCTACACTAAAAAGGCCGAATTCATGGTCTAGACCGGGTTGTGGGCGTTGAGAATGGCAAAAAAGGTGAATAAATGGACCTCTAGAGCGATTTGCGGACATGGGCAGATGTTATAACTTACGGAGAGAGGAGCCGCGCTGGGGTGGAACTAGGGGCATGATGGTCGATTTAAGGGAAAAAAAGATAAAAGGTGCCTAAAGGTTGGGAAAATCGGGTTTCAAGAACGGTGCGCGAAACGGTGGAAATACTGCAATTGGTAGGGTGGAAAAACAGCTTGGGGCTTGGAGGTCGATTCGAGGGAAGATTGGGGGCGAGGAATCACAAAAAGAGCAGAAACCCGAGTTTCAAGAGCATACAAACAATGGTCCAGTTGCTGCAGTCACTGAACGAAGGAGCGCGTTGTGGTAGACTGGTAGGAGGTGGTCGATAAAAGGGAAGGAGAAACAATACAGCTGGAAAGGGATGCAAATCCGAGCAGTACGGCTCTAAACGAGAAAACCAGCACATCACAATCGATCTGGGCTAGATGGGCGGTTATGGGTTGGAAATGGTGAGCATCTGTGGTTCGCTGCTTGGACTCGGCCCAGACATCGATCATAGGAGCAGAGAGTACGTTATCTCCCATGGCATTGAAGGTTCCTCCAATACGAACATCCTTCATGTCGCAAGGTTTTAGATTCCGGGTCTGTATGATTGAGCAAGTCTCGTTAGAGTAAGGGATCGGTCATCGAAATTGCAACTCCACTTCCTTTCTATCGCAGCTTCCTCATTGTGCGGAGACTTCGGAAGTGGTGCAATGGCGCTTGTCTATCGCCTTGTCCTTAGTAAGTTGACAGGCCCTGAAACAATGCTTGCGAGTGAACTGACAGATACTGCAACGCGGGAATACCGCTTCCTTGTCCGGATTCGCAGGCACGGCGCGACACAATGGCCTCCTTTCAATCGGTGGAATCTTACTCCGCTATCAGTTTGTCAGTAAGAATCCCAAACTACAATGGTTCGCTTGAGCTGACGTGAAAGAATGGCCAGATATGCGACCCATTTCCCTTCGATGCTCGAGATACCGTAATTCGGCAGCGAAATGTGACTTCCTCTTAGCGCTCACGAGTCGAAACGATTTACAGAGGAAAAGAGCTGGAACACAATATACAAGGAAGAAGGAGTTGGAATGACAAAACGGCACACCTACAATGGTAGCATCTACGGAGCCTGAGCCGTGTCTCACCAGTCCTTGACATCCAGTCCTCCATCTACACCTTGATGTGGAGGATCAGAATTACCGTTTCACTTGCCAACATTGCATAGCCACAGCTCTGTCAGAGTCGGAGAAGCACTTTGGAAGATCCCATCACCTGCTCGACCCCCCAATGTGCCTGTTTCTAGGGTCCTCTCTTTCAGCACTCCACTCTCCATCGTCGTGTGCCTGTTACCAGGGTCCTCTTTTGCAGCGCTCCGCTCTTTATACGACTGGACTTGTTGCCAGGGTCTGAAGTAGCACGAGAGTGTCTGGAAAAGTCTTATCAGTTGTTCTGAAGCCCAAGTCAACAGTTTGATGGAGCATCAGAAATAAAGCGTTGTCTCGCAGCTAAAGCATCACCGCAGGTCTGCATAGCCGCGAGAGTCTACTCTGGAAGATCTCATCACCTGCTCCTAGACTTCCAAGGCGTTTAGTCCTCTAGCAACGTGCTTGGTTTCGATACCACCCTTACGTCCCATAGACGCAAGTCAACGATTCGGAACATCAGAGTTAAGCTTTCATCGCCAACTGTATATAGCCGCAGGTCTGCACGGCAAGGAGTACTCGCATAATCCATCCGCTCCTGTCCCATAAAGCCACAGTTTGTGGAGTATCAGAATTAACCTTTCCCCCCTATCATGCATAGCCGCAGGTCTGCATAGCAAGGGAGTATTGAAAAATTCGTCTACTCCCGACTCAAGGTCCCCACAGGTTCATGGGACGTCCAGATTAGCTTTCATCCCAACTATGCATAGCCGCAGGTCTGCATAGCAAAGAGTAATTGCATAATCCATCTACTCCTGTCCCCAAGGTTCCCCAGAGTTTGAACATCAGGAGTACCGTTTCTGCGCCCAACTGTGATCATCGCCGCGGGTCTGCATTGTCGGATGCGTACTTTGGAAGATCCGTCATCTGCTCCAGCCCCCAGAGTCCCGGTGTGCCCAAAGTTTCTCCTCCCCCGATGTCAGCCCCAGCCTCCTCTGGTAATCTCAGCCTGTTAGCGGGAACCCAAACGAAAAGTTGATGCCGGCCCTCCCCTCCGGCATCATTCCAGGGCGCCGGCTGCCCTTGTTCCCAGACAGATGCGAAAGAAAAAAGAGATGTAGAGCAATGAAGAAATCCCGGCTGACAAAAGACGTGGAAAAAGCTGAAGTGATATGAATCAGAGATATATATGAATGCAAGTGAAACGGTATATGCAGGTGACAAAGCGGAACAGATGGAAGAGACAAAAATAAGCAAGACGAGAGATACGCAACAAGAGAGACGAGAAATACGCAACACGAGAGACAAGCTATTCGCAAAAGGAGAGACGAGAGATTCGCAACAAGAGAAATACGCAACAAGAGAAATACGCAACAAGAGAAATACGCAACAAGAGAAATACGCAACAAGA
>MU006110.1:248697-264089 GCA_010093705.1 Patellaria atrata CBS 101060
AGACTATGCAGATGGAGGTTGCAGGCCTTCAATTTTAATACGCTAACGTAGCAAGAACAAGGATAGTATGAGATCGAAGGAAGCAAGAAACCAAAGCAAGCGGAGACCAGCAGGGAGTGAAGAAGAAAGGAATCAAGACCCAAGACGCAAAGGTTCAAATCACGCTACTGACAGAAGCAATAATGGAAAAAAAAGAGGAGTACGCAGATATGCAGATAGAGGTTGCAACCTTCAATTTCAACACGGTAACGCAACAAGAAATAGATTAAATAGACGCTTACAATAATAAATTCAAGCAGAAGCTGCGCAGGCAGAATGGAAACGAAAGACGACTGTCAAAGTAAGAGATGGAAGTAGTAAGAGACACAGACTGTAAAAGGCCAGATGAAGCAAAAGACATAGCGAAGCAACAAACAAGCAAGGAATAGAAAGACTGGACACGCTCAAATTTATAACATGGACTCTTAGGAGCTGAAGCAGTTGAAAAGGAAAAGAGCATGGGATGACGAAAGACTAGATCGAGCGCACTTATGAGTTTCAACCGCAACGGTTGCAGATATAACGAGAGATATGGAACAAAAGGATACACCTTCCAAATTAGCAATGCCGGACTCAATTGATGTCAACAGAATCTCTCACAAGCCTTTCAGTATCCTGCAGGAAGAGTTCGGTATTGTGAGCACAAGAATGTCAACCGGAGGCGTGAGTCAAGCAAAGATACTTGTGTCGACTAGTTGGTTGACAGTTGCAACAGAAAGGAGCGTTCAGAAGAGATGCCTTGATAAAGAATGACATAAATCGACCGATAGGAGCCAACTTAGAGAACTGAGTGTGCGAGGATGTCTTCAAGGAGCTGAATCAAGCTGGACGTGCGCTGCGGGAGGGTTCTGCATGAGCCGAAGGACGTACTGCTGCTCCAAAATATACGTTAGCTCGATATTATTGCTCACGCCAACTGCTCTGGTGTAAGGGAGTTCGATATCATGGATGGACCTCTGCGGGATGATAATCGAGTTACCGAAGTGCCACGGCGAAGCTATCCCCTGCCTACTCCGATCGGCCCTGCTGACCAACCGGCGATAGGCGAACCAGCCAGCTGGGTGGTTAGGGGTTTCGTGCTAGGCATCGACCGTTGCGAGGGATTTTCAGGGGTATTGAGCTTACCTTGAGGGCTGTCATTACCTTGGCTTGCTCAACCGTGATAAGGCAGTCCGACGATATCATCAAACTTGCGCCTTCAATTATCCCTAGAGCAGAATCAGAACACAATCAGCAAAGTTTAAGCTATTCCAAACCGAAAACGACGATGCGCGAGGGTGGCTGGCTCGTTGTGGGCGACGTGCGGCGAAGGTGCGGTTGAGAGCCACCACCCACCTCACGACATTGCCGACCAACGCGAACCCGGATTCAGGTAAAAAAGGAAAAGCTTATTTCTTACAGCTGTAAAAACATCTTGACAGAGCCGCTTGATGATATCTCAAAGCGCTGTTGGGTCGTGACGTGGTGTCGTTGAAGGGTGAGCTGGGGAGGTGAGGCTGCGGAACCCGGAACCCACACAACACGATTATCGACCGGCGCAAAACCGGAGTGAGCTTAAATCTGGTGAGGAGAGTAATTATACCCTTCTAATACTCCTCAAGAAGTCAGATGGATGATATCGCAATGCGAAGTTGTGTTGGGATGAGCTGGGTGTGGATGTTTCGCTGCGGAGATGAGGCCGCAGAGCGAAAAGCCAACACCTACGATTAACGACCAGCGCAACGCAGCATCGAGATCAAATTTGGACAGGAGTAGACTCACAGGATTTGGAAATTCATCGGCAAGTCAGATTGATAATAGCTCAAAAGGGCGTTGTGTTGTGATGAGGAATAGGTTGGTGTTGAGGGCAGAAACTGCGGAGTGACAGCCACCACAGGAAACCTAGGCCCAGCGGGAAGGAAACACGATGCAAAAACGTCAAGAGATGTATATTCATGGTCATACTAAGCTACTGGAGAAGTTTGCACGTTGATTGCTCAATGCAGCGTCGTGTGGTTGGGGGAAGGGGTGAGGATGATGAAAGATCGTGAAATTTCGTGCGAGCTCATCAAAAGGTGAGAAAACAAGAGCTTGAGCTAGACCGCCGCCTTGCCGAAATCGCTCGCTGAATGACACATTCTCATGTCCTGGCGAAGCTCCGCAGCAACGAGTATCAACGCCGGTCATAGGAAACCGCATAGAGGCAGAACACAGGCAATGCCTGGAAGACACCAAGCCGTCCAGCAGCCCAGCAACTTATACTATCCTCAATCGCGAGATAGGCTAGGCCGCCTTTACGAAGATTCTTCTGGATCTACCTCCGATCTGCCGCGAAACCTCTTCCACCGCCTTCCGGAGAAGAGCCCGCATCAATCTCCAACAGCGCAGTCAGCTCATTCTAGCTTCGCATCGTACCAGTCGCCTTCAGAGCGTCTACAAAAAAACAGTGTCAACTGCGATACGATCGCCTACCGCCTGAACGGCCTTGCAACCAGCGTGGAACTACAAGTTTGCATCACATCCGCCGCATAGAGCGTGCCAAGAGCGTAAAAGCTTCAATTTCGAAACGACAAGAACAGGGAGCTCGTCGGAAACGCTCGCCAGTATAGACGCACAGCAATCTAATACCTCTATAAGCGCAAGCACCCCAGAAATAGTATACTCACAACATCCCAGCACCTCCACAAAGCGCGAGCACCACTGTGCACCTCCGCCCGAAGCGTACCCATTTCCGAATCAAAGGCCAAAATACCTTGGATCATACGGCAATCGTACAGTAATGTCTGAAACCACACCTTCGTCGGCCCGCACCGTTATTTGGCAGCCGCCATCACCACAGAACCGCAGCTCTCGACAATTCTCGCATGGACATTTCATGAACTACATTGAGCCCGCATCTGGAAGCAGCTCAAAAAACGGCGAAGATCATGAAGAAATGACGGACATCACCACGTCCAACCATACAATCCAGAACGAGCAGGCGCAACAGTGCACCGCTGGCGCGTCAGAAGCCGGCTCAGAGAACGGCGAATCTCGCCCGACCTCAATGGAGATCACTGCTGCCGACTCGAGGCGTTCAACTTCAGCATCAACCCCATCGAAGGTTCGTAACGTTTTTGTCATGGACAGAACGACGAAGCAGTTCACAAACCTCCAAGTGTATAACCGTACAGTTGACAGAGAGACGGGGGCAGAGGTGTACACAAAGCGAGCTATCGATGAGAAGTTCAAGAACGGAAAGACAGGCCCCGACCCGCATATTGTGTTGGACGGTCGCCCTCAGCCTTATAAAGTCAACCAGCCGGCTCTGGATATGAACAAATTCACCGCAATGAAGATGAGGGGAGATCAGAAGATGTTTTTAGCTTGAAAGGTGTCTGGTCAAAAGCGCAAGTAGGCATGCTTATCAGGATGATATGGAGTAGTCACTGAACGGTAGTTCGAATATTGGTTACAACGGTTGTACGGTCTCTCTATGGGTGTACGGTTTAGGATTGTTACTGGCAAACTATCAAGCTATAACTCTCTCTAGACGAGGTGTTGTATACATCCATCTTCGAGAAGACGTTCAGTTTGCACGGTCTTCTGAGCGGAAACTCTTCTATAGAAATGCAGGTCCGAAACTCATACTCTGACGCAATGTTTGTTGCTTATCGCACCTGACTAAGCACTCAGTCGGGTATATATGCTGTCCTCCTCCAGTCTCCTCTGGATCAGACACTTCAATCTACATTTTCTTCACTTTACATGCCCTTACCACCTTACATTGCTCAAAGGTAAACTAGAATCGACCTGTGAACGAGAGGAAAGACTAGTCTACCATACATAAATCTCTCACAAGTTGAAAATAGGCAGATCGGATTAGCGGTAGACAATATCACATACTATCAAACCACAACGCTAGTAACGAACTTAGAAGCACTAGTTCTAAAGCGCATTGCATCCCTAATTGCCTAGTCACTCTCAAACACCTAAATTCCAAGCTAGAGCCAAAGCCATGCTATAAGTTCCGTTTCTTCGTTACCGAAAGCTGATCAAGCTTGTAAGCGTACAGACGGAACTCCGATAGTCATTTTAAGCTTTCTGACAGCCTAACGCCAACCGAAATCCCGTACATCCGGATCTTGCGCAATGATCTTTGTGGCGTATGGGGCGCTCGCTTAATCCTGCGGTTTGATGTCGGTTGCTATAGATTTTATACGAATATCATCATATCATCGTGTATAGATATCATCAGTGTACATATAATCACCGTACAAATATGATCACCGTACCGTACTGTACAGTACAAATTCTAGATCCCGTTCCCAAAGTGCAGAACTGATGATTCCAAATATGTACTGTCTAATCTCTATAGGTATCTATACCAACATCCCAATAAGTATTTACAAGCTATCCTCCCTCCACCTACTCCTAACTCTCTGCCAACTCTCCTTCTCCAGCTTGCCACCCATCTTCTCCAACCCCATGCCCCTCTCAACCCACTCTTGACTCCCCATCTCCGACAGCCTACTCAGCGCTCGTGCAAAAGCAAATCTCTCCTCATCCCCAGAAAAGATACTGCTGTTCTTCAACATATTCATATTCATGCCCAAATCATCCATGAGGCTCCGCATCGCATCCGAGACATCATGATGATGCTCCTCCGATTCCTTGTGATCCTCACCCTTTTCAGGATCTGTATGCATCGCCTCGCTGACTTCTGCTCTCGACATGAAGAGGTTGCCGAGCGGCACGGCGGTCGTCATGACCAGCTTCGCACGACTCTCATAGACGGCGTCGATGAAGGTGATGAATCTCCTCGCAAGATCTCGGGATTTGTGAGACATACCCGGCACATCCGTGATGATAAAGGCGTCGTAACTTCTCATCAGTTCGAGATAATCTGCCGCGCCCGTCGCTTTCCCGATGAGCTCATCGAACGTAAACATCGCTGCTTTCCCGCTGACCTTCGGGACCCTGATTTCGCGGCCCCACACGTGTTGGATCTCGGAGTGCGGGGGGTCCTTTTCGAAATCGCCTAGGAAGCGGAACCAGCGATTCACGTGCGATTCGGCGGCTTTGTCGAGGGGATGGTAGTACACACCGGATGGTGGGCGTGGTACTTTACGGTAATCGGTGTCGGAGTCGAGATTTATGACGCGCAAGCGGTCTTTGAGGAGGTTGATGGCGGGGATAAAGGACTCGCGCTGGATTCCGTTCTTATAAAGGTCATCTGGATGTCGATTGGAAGTTGTGACAATCACTGAGCCATGTGCCATAAGCGACTCAATTAATCTGGTTTTAACAAGTAAGCTGGATTCTACGCTTGACTGAAGTAGAAAAATACCTTCGCAATATCATCGCATCTGCCACATCGGTACACTGAAACTCGTCAAAGCATAATACACTAGCTTTCTCTGCGATGGTCGCAGCGACAAAAGGTATTGCGTCTATGTCATTCCCATGCGCCATTTTCATTTTATGCAGTTCTTTATGCACCTCTTGCATGAAGTTGTGGAAGTGGATGCGCGTTTTCGCTGTGACATTACTAGGAAGGGTATCATAAAACAAATCCATAAGCATGGTCTTTCCACTACCTACGTCGCCGTACATGTACAAGCCCTTGGGAAGGTCTGGGGATATTTCGGTACCAGGTCTCTTCTGCGGTTTACGGTGGAAGAGGGAGCTGAGGAAGGATTGATTCTGCGGTTGTAGGGATTCGACTGTGGGATGTATGACCTTTGGTTGCTTATAATCTTCGAGCATCTCATGGAGATCTTGAAGACTTTGAATGATGGCTATGGCAATAATCAGTATGCGGAGACTTTCGGGGCGTATGGTTATGGACCTACTTCGCTGATGCTCGTCGTCGCGCAGACGACCTGTCTGAACTCTCTCATCATATTCAGCAATTGGACCTTTCTCATTAGCCTTGCCTAGCACCAGTCAACAACCTGTATCTGTTCAATTATCAGTACTGCCTACGCACTAGATCTACTAGAAGCAGTCGCAAAGTCGCGATAAGGGTGACATTGTCGCAAGTTGGCAGAGGTCCAGCCTCTACCAGATATTGGCGTATAGCTAAGTGAACAATTAAAATATATGTTATTATCTTTCAAAGATCGGATACATTGCGAACACAATCGTCGACGAAGTGTAAGACCCGGTAGTGGGTAAGAATGCGCCGCTCTGTAAGACGCGCGAAAGCCCCGCAGGACTTCCGAAACGTTCATAATGCATTTATGAATGACGTTAAATATCCAACAAACAGAAGAACAATCCAAAATCGAAAGATTGGGTAGGTTTATGAGTTCATAAGGTGATCATTGCCATTGAAGAAGTTTGATCTTCCTAGATATTCGGTAATCCAAGAAACAACCGCCAGGGGGTCGGTTGCGAATGCGGATCAGATAAGACTAAGATTAAATTTAGATCACCGATTCCGCTTTAAACCTGAACAAAATTTTGTACCTTGGCAGAATTCCGCGCCGAGGGCGTGATGGCGGATCCCACGTGTGAGACTTTAGCTACCCGGAGGCTTATCTCAACATGTTCTTGTTTATACACATCTCGGCTTGAGTTATGGTGCTATGTCGCGGCTCTATATCATCTAGATTTCCATGGTCGTGCATATCCTCAACAACAGCCAGGTCTGGCCTCATAAGCTCCCTATGTCGGTCCTTCGATTACTCCCCCGGACTCCGGCCCCAACAGGTGCAAAAGTATTATACGCAGTCTAGAAGTGCTACTGGTGGTATGAAAGTCAGCCCATATAGTACATCTATACTTTCTACTCCCCCGCAAGGTCAATCCAATACTTATAGGGATTTAAAACTGTAAGCATTACGCCCACGGTTGATCTTGAGAGAGCTCCACATGCTAATAGTTCCAGCATTTCTAGTAACGAGACGTCATTTTCTCACTTCGATTACTCCTTACGTACGTCTGGATCTGCACCTGCGACTATTTCCCCGGAGCTTCACCAACAAATACAACGTCTGATCGTAGCATTGATCGACGCTAAGGAATCCTCAATCCTGAGCAAAGGTCTGCTTACCATCGAGACGATCTTGGCTTTAATACCTGCGATCACTGGCATAACACTTCGTCTGAAGACTCTTTTGTCTAGATATTCAAAATCCTCCATTCTCTCCGAGTTAGACTCCCATTTGTCTATAGAATTTTCACAAGAGCGCCATACTTCTGGAGATTTAGAGATTGCAGAGATCTTACTCACATTTCCACCTCGGGAATTACATTTTAATCAAAGTTCGACGATACCTTTTCTCCAGAATATGACAGTTGGTGCTCAGTGGCGAGTCGAGGGCAAGGTTGGGGCCCGTCAAATCCCGCAGGACCTCAAAGTGGACACATTAGTCCAAGAATATGAGGTCTCATCGCCTTTAGAGATAAGAACTGATTCCGCGAAGTCCCTGGAGGATCTCGCCGGCCGTTCTCTGCCAGAGATATTGTCCCTCGTCCCGGAACTGCAACATGCACTGGAACTGAATAATATAGAATGCACATTTTTATGTCGAAAGAGGGGAGATTCTCCTATCCAAGAAATCAAGTCTAGCAGGAGGTTTTGCAGCAATTATTCGAATAAATTGTACATTGAAAGCCTTAATAAGCGTAGTCTACATCGAGCAATCATAGCCCTAGGGAGCAACGTGGGCGATCGAGTGTCATGGATCGAGCAAGCGTGCAAGATGATGGAAAGAGATGGAAGCATGCGTGTAACGCGGACTAGTAATTTATGGGAAACGAAGGCGATGTACGTGGTCGATCAAAATGACTTTGTCAACGGAGTATGCGAGGTAAGTTCATCAGACATTAACCTATTAGACATCTTCTCGTCTGACGCCTTCCAGATTGAAACAGTCCTAGAGCCAATCCAGCTGTTGAATAAACTCCAGAGGATAGAAGATATTCTTGGAAGAGTGAAAATAATGGATAAAGGGCCAAGGAACATAGACCTTGATATCATTCTATACGACTATGAACACGTTCGACACCCCCGTTTGATCATTCCACATAAGTTGATGTTGGAACGGGAATTCGTTCTTAGGCCACTTTGCGAGTAAGTCATCCTCTACCCGTAACATGAACACCGCCCCTAATCAATTTATAGTTTGATACCAGACGAAACGTACCCGGACCCATTACAGTTCGGCTCCTTTCGCGATCATTTACAGCGACTCCCCTCTAATCCAGATCCCATATCTACACTAACCAACATCTCCTCTTCGCATCACCCAATTAGAGCGCTTCAAATCGACCGACAAACCCTTATCATGGCCATCCTCAACCTCACCCCGGACTCCTTCTCCGACGGCGGTCATCACGCTTTCAACAACCCCGACTCCATGCGCCAAACAATTCTCTCTCACATCTCCGCCGGAGCTCACATCCTTGACCTCGGTGGGCAATCTACGCGCCCCAACGCTCTCCCCGTCACTGCCTCCGAGGAACTAACCCGCATCCTCCCGACCCTCCAACTCCTACAAACCCTTCCCGAAGCCCACAGCACAGCCATCAGCGTCGACACATACCACTCCTCCGTCGCCTCCGCAGCCGTCGCGGCAGGCGCTCACATCATCAACGACATCAGCGGCGGAACTATGGATACGGATATGCTGCCCACGGTGGCAGAGCTTGGGTGTACAGTTGTGCTGATGCATATGCGCGGCACGCCGCAGACGATGAATAAACACACGACTTACCCCTTCGGCCTTATCGAGACTGTCGGCGCCGAACTGCTCGAGCGCGTACGTGCTGCTGAATCCGCAGGCGTACGACGTTGGCGCATCATTTTAGACCCTGGCATCGGGTTCGCCAAGACTGCAGAGCAGAACCTAGAGATTTTACGGCGGATGGATGAACTGAGGAACTACCCGGGGCTGGAAGGCATCCCATGGCTTGTCGGGAGCAGTCGGAAGAACTTTATCGGGAGGGTGACGGGCGTGAAGGAGGCGAGAGATAGGATTTGGGGGACCGCGGCTACTGTTACAGTGGCGGTACAGGGGGGTGCGGATGTGGTGAGGATTCATGATGTTGGGGAGATGGTCCAGGTGGTTAAGATGGCGGATGCGTTGTATAGGGTCAAGAAGTCGGGATCATGATGATGATTGTGGTGAAAGAGCATTGCATATAGTAAGGAATATTTTGTATTTGTGTTTGGGGCTAAAAGGTATACGGGGTTTTGAATGTGTGCATTTTTACCATGTGGATATTTCGGTGTTAGGTTGGAGGTCTCGGGGGAAAGGTTTTTTTTGGACGAGATTCATCACTCGGCGCGCATCCAATTGCTTGTATGGTATCGTTGGTGTGTACGATAGTTGTATTGTCGAGCTCAACGCGGCGACAGGAATTGAAAACGGCTGGTTCGGCTGTTGCAGAGTTATCCTTCCAAGCTCTTCCTATTCTAAGTGATCCTTTTCCTAGATGAATATTGTCTCCGTAATGATCTTTTGCTTTAGATGGCTTCTTTACTTACATTAGAGCACTTAGTATCAAATATATCAACACCGCGCGCTCGACCTAACTACCTAATCATAAGATAATAGAGATCTATAGATATACAGAGTATATCGCTTAAGTTATAACTACTAAGAGAGACATAGACTATATATTAAAGAGTTAATAATAATATTAAAATATATTGTTCAATCATTTTATATTTCATGCTTAAAATCTTTATTTTACATACTATTTTAGTCCATTATTATAGAAATATTTCCCTATAATATCTATTATATTTCTTGAAAAGTTAATCTGTATTTCTGCTTTCCCTAGTCGTGATTATATAAATTCGCTATCACTATCCCTACCACTGCTTAGAAATTTCGCGCATCCAAGACGCAAAATCATAACTACTTTAGGAATCTTACCTACATTAACATTTGGCAATGATTCTCAAAACATCCTCGACCGTCTTGTCTGACGGCGCGAATTAAATGTTACCAAACACTACACCCATACCCCTATCAACAGCAAGAATTCGGTGAGATTGGCTCAAACCTCCTCTGATAGCAGAGTAACCCCTCCCCCTACTACATGCCGTTAATCAACATAACGATGAAATCCCAAGTGCTTGGGCCATATCCTAGTCCACTTATAGGGGCCCGGCCCTATTGGATTTGGGTATAACGGGGTAAACTCCCACCCAGACCACCAGCCAAGAGTGAAGTAATGGAAGAGAATGAATATATAAACCCCTTCCGATCTTCAACGTAGACACTTAAAAACTTTCAATAGCTTTACCAACTTTTCCAGTCACCCACCCAAAAAAACCCTCTATCAGCGATCCCCCCTTTCTCAACTCCATTCCCTTATTCAATTCCAGATCTTCATCTTCCCACCCCTCCTAATCCAATTCCATTTATACTATTCACCCCAAAATTGCCCACCTCCACCCCTCCGCCGGCTACTACTTCACCCCAACCGTTCACAACAACCCCTCCCCCTCCACCTTTCCCCTTGCTAACCCCAACCCCGGCAAATCCGTCCTCATAACCGGCGCCTCACGGGGCATCAGCTGAGATATCGCGCTCGCCTACGCGCGCGCCGGGGTCTCTGCTCTCACTCTCATCGCGCGGAACCCTCACCCCCTGGCAGAACTCACGGAAGAATTAAAGGGGATTAATCCAGATGTCAAGGTATTGGTATTTGGGATTGACGTGAGGGATATCGGGGTAATCGAAAGTGTGGTGAAAAAGGTAGAATCGGAAGTAGGACGGCTAGACATCGTGGTCAACAACGCCGCGATCGCGGGTCCCTGGATCTCCATCACCGAATCCTCTCCTCCCGACTGGTGGGAATGCTTCGAGATCACGATACGCGGGACTTACAACGTCACCCGGGCCTCCCTACCCCTCTTGCTCAAAACTGCTGCTGAGCAGGACACTCATGTTAATTAATGTGGTCAATGTCACGAGTATAGGCGCGCTGTTGCAGTTGCCGGGCTCGTCGGCGTACTAGACGGCTAAGTTCGCGTTAATCAGGCTGAGCGAGTTCGTGGAGATGGAGTATGGAGACCGGCGTGTGAGGTGCGTGAGCGTGCATCCGGGCGGCGTGAGCACGGAGTTGGCGCTGCAGTTGCCGAAGTCCTTGCATGAGCGTGAGTTTTCCTTCCCCTCTATTTTGATCCATTTGTTCTAGGTTTGAGAGGGTTAGGGGTGGGGCTGGTTGCCGTTGATGATAATGATTGCTGGTGTTGCTAATGAGCTGAGTAGTGTTCACCGAATCCCCGGACCTCTGCGGCGCCTTTCTGACATGGGTTACGAGAGAGAGTCGGGAGTGGTTGGACGGGCGGTATTTGAGCGCGACGTGGGATGTGGATGAGTTGGAGGCGAAGAGGGAAGAGATTGTCGAAGGGAATTTGTTGAAGCTGCGTATGACAGTAGGAGTGTGACACTGCATTTTGGAATACTTATATCTAGTTATGAGGGTGGAATCAAAAACCGATAAAAAGACTGGGTAGTGGAGAATGCACCATTTGGGTTTTATGATTATATTAGAAATATGTACCATTTATGTGGATTTTGATTGAATGTGTATTTCTCTTGGTTATAACCGGTTCTGATGTAGGTCGGAAGGGACGGACCTGTAAAATCGCGTAGAGTTGCATTCGACGGTACGCCATTATGTATACCGGAAGCCTACAGTACCGAGATATGCAATGCGGTGGGGATAGTAAACTGAAGTGTATGCCCTATCAACCGTTGGTCAATGGAAGCTTTGTGGTGCTTTCCCCTCGGTGAAGTACCTTAAGTATGTTGACATGAAGTATCCGCATCTCACCAATGGAGAGGAGCGGCATCCAATCTATAGAGCTAAAGACGTAGAGCAATCTATTAGACCGAGTTATAACTTAACTCCTTTAATACCTTATTCATAAATAATCTCAATAGATAAAGCTTTTAAGAATCCTGTTACGGCAATGAACTAGGAAGACGTGCAGACACAACGAGGTGGAAGGACAACTCGGGGAAACCACGGGAAGATAGAGTCACGTGACATGATCGACAGCCAAGTGCTCAAAAGGTATCGAGCAGCAAAGCGTCGGGCAGAGTGATCGATAATCGAGTTCTCGGGGGTTATCGAGCAGCGAGTATATCGATTTTAAGAATATTGGTAGAAGCACTACCAACTTTAGCACTTGATAAGGCAATTTTGTGATGAGGTCACAGGGTATGGTTTTCTACTTTTCCCTATTTGGTTAGGGCGTTTCTATTTGGTCAGACGCGGGAAAGATTCTCTACTTATGATTGGCTGCAAGACAAACAGACGTGCCGAAGTTCTACCGAGACGAGTTATTGAGTTGACGGCCCGGTAGGCCATAACAACTTCTTTTCCTCAACTTACTGTGTAATCCCATTACACTGTGGTTAAGTAATACTAGTTAGATTAAATACAATCAGCTACTGCTACGCCGTTACAGCAATAGGGTTACCTGCTGCTTTCTAAATAGATCGGCTACGCTCTTTGCTCTAAAGCACGCTTACCAGCCACACCCTATTGAACCAATCGACTTTAGCCACTTTGCACTGCCCCTGCCCCACATTCTCCCCAGCTCGCCCTCCTTAGTCTCATACCATGAATCTACTAACTAGCACAATCACTATTATTTTAACTACTTCATACGACCATGTTTTGTCTATAATTGTTTTAACGGTTCCCTTATCCGGAGGTCTCCGAAAATCTACTAGTCATGCGTCTTTTGCGAGTTAACGATAACAAGCTCACCCCGGTTGAATTCTTAGGCACTCCTACTCACCAATATGCTATTCTTTCGCATACCTGGGGAGATGATAACGAAGAGGTCAACTTTAGAGATCTAGTGAAGAACACAGGCAAAACCAAGGCTGGCTACAAAAAGATTCAATTCTGCGGAGCGCAAGCTGCTAATGACGGTCTGGAATTCTGCTGGGTCGACACTTGCTGCATCAATAAATCAAGCGACGCCGAGCTTTCAGAGGCTATCAACTCTATGTTCCGCTGGTATCAAAATGCTGCCAAATGCTATGTATATCTCTCAGACGTTTCGACTGGATCTAGTGATAGCAATGTGCTCTCTCAAGGTGAATGGAAACTAGCCTTTCAGAACAGCAGATGGTTCCGTCGAGGCTGGACTCTCCAAGAGCTTATCGCTCCAAGATCCGTGGAATTTTTCTCCGTAGAAGGTAACCGACTTGGTAGTAAATCTTCACTAATACAAGAAATTCACGAAATAACGGGGGTTCCCGTTCTCGCTCTTCAAGGAAGCCGATTATCTGGGTTTAGCGTTGGTGAGCGGATATCATGGGCAGCAAGGCGCCAGACCAAACGCGAAGAAGACGCAGTATATTCTTTACTAGGTATTTTTGACGTTCACATGCCGCTTATATATGGCGAAGGACGGCAGAAGGCGTTAAATCGACTCCGGAGAGAGATTAAAGAGAATATCTCGATTAACCTACCGGTCGCGAAAGGAGCGTCCTTCGACTCTCACATGGAAGAACATAATCCTAAATGCCTTCGAGGTACTCGAACCGAGTTACTCCATCACATAATGGAATGGGCGAAGGATAGAAACAGTAAACCTATATTCTGGCTAAACGGTATGGCTGGCACAGGAAAGTCTACAATTGCAAGGACTCTTGCCCAGTCGTTCGCCGACCAAGGTCAATTAGGAGCCAGCTTCTTTTTCAAGAAAGGCGAGGCAGAGCGCGGCAATGCCACGCGATTCTTCACCACCATCGCTACATACCTGATGGGTCAAGTACCAGGGATGAAATCAGGCATGAAGGAAGCAATCGACGCCGACCCAGCTATTCCTGAGAAGGCTTTAAAAGATCAGTTTGAGAAGCTAATCCTCCAGCCGCTCTTACAAGCACCCATTCAAACTATAGAACTAGTTGTCGTAATAGACGCACTGGACGAATGTGAGCGAGTCGAAGATATACGAGCAATTCTCCAACTTCTTTCACGAACTTCGGATCTTACGCCGGTGTCGTTACGGGTCTTTGTAACTAGCAGACCGGAGCTACATATTCACCTTGGGTTTAAACGTATGCCCGATGGTACATACAAGGACCTAATCCTTCACCAGGTGGCGAAGCAAACTATCGAGCACGATATACGTCTCTTCTTAGAGCATGAGCTCGGGGAGATACAGCAGGAGCGTTCGCTGTCCCCCAACTGGCCTAGTAAAGCACAAATGCAGGCCCTAGTCGATCTCGCCGTCCCTTTATTCATTTTCGCTGCCACTATTTGTCGATATATCGGAGATCGACGAGATAATCCTAGAAAGCGTTTAGAAGCCATACTTCAATATCAGTCGGTTACTTATATTTCTAAGCTTGATAAAACATACCTTCCTATCCTAACCCAGCTATTTGAGGACGAAGATGAAGTAGACATGCAAAGACGGACAAGCGAGTTTCGAGAAGTAGTTGGTAGTATCATCGTTCTTGAAAGTCCTCTCTCTATTTCCTCACTTGCACGTCTCCTCAGTATCCCAAAAGAAGATATTAGATGCGGCCTAGATTCTTTACGATCTGTTCTTAATATTCCTGATTGTGAGTATATACCTATAAGGCTCCTGCATCTATCATTTCGCGAGTTCCTAGTCGATCCTCGAAAGAAGGGAAAGAGTCCGTTCTGGATAGATGAGAAAGAAACACACGAGAGGCTAGTAGCTAAGTGTCTTCAATTAATGTCCAGTTCAGAAGGCCTCCGGCAAAATATATGTAACCTCCAGAGACTAGGAACTCTACAAAGTGAGATTAATAAATGTATAATAGCTAAATCTCTACCGCCTGAGTTACAATATGCTTGCCGATATTGGGTACATCATCTGGAGCAAAGTAAATGGCATATACACGATGGAGATGTTATCCACCTTTTTCTCCAGAAGTATTTCCTATATTGGCTAGAAGCTATGAGCCTTATCGGAGACGCATATAAATGTATCCATATGATTCATAGCCTACAGACGCTCGAATATGTAAGATTATTTACGTATTCTATCGATCATTATACTTACCTATAGTATAGTCGGATAGGAGTCTTAGCTCAGATTTTCTTCGCGATGCGAAGAGATTTATATTACGGTTCCGACCTATATTGGAAGATGCACCTCTACAAATCTATTCTTCAGCGCTTATTTTTGCTCCGGAGATAAGTATAATACGGAAGACATTTATAGAGCATATACCGGGTTGGATTACCCAGCTATCAAAAATGAAAGATGATTGGGACACTTGCCGTAACACGCTCGAGGGCCACACAGAGTCGGTCAACGCCGTAGCGTTATCGCCGGACGGCCAGGTCGTGGCATCGGCATCATACGACTGCACGGTCAGGCTCTGGGACTCGAAGACGGGCGCGGGCCTCAGCACGCTCGAGGG